>VZTX01027324.1:1384807-1404194 GCA_013400915.1 Pardalotus punctatus
CCCCCGCTTTAGAAAGGATCCTTATTCATTGTATTCCAATTAACTGAGGATAGGAAAATAAAAAAAAAATACACAATGAATAACTTTTCTGTATACTACCTCAGGCAAAAGGTGTCTGATATCATCTAGACACATTTAAAGATTCCAGCACAGATGAATCCTTGCATATTCCAGGGAAAACATTATCCTCTGTAATGACTAAATTCTTGCAAGACAGTTCAGCAGAATTTAAAGCAAAACAAGCACAAGCATTCCACACTGCCATTTCATATAGCACAATATGTAGCACAGAAAGAGCATTCTCCTCTGGTAACTATCCTATCATCCAGAAAAGATATTTTTAGTAATCAGGAACAGTTTCCCACAAGTCTAAATCCTGATGACTACTCTTTCTGTTCATAGCCAAAATAAATGTACAAACAACAGTTCACCTCCCCTGAGCCCAGAAGACTGTTCTTTTGTTAAAAGGCACAAAAAGATCGGGTGAAGAAACACAAAATGCAGTCAAATTCTTCTAAGCTTTACTCATTACAAGGTTTAGTACAAACACGGCATGTGAATCTCTTTTAAAAACAATAGGTAATTCTTATATTTCCATTCACATTATAGCCTTCCCAGATCTACCTGTACCTAACAAAGATACTACTTAAAAATTATGATTTGATAGGAAAAACAGAGAAATTGGAACTCTTGGATTGTTTTCAGTAGAGATTTACCTTATCATACTGGCACACAACAACATTTTCAGTATCAAACAGCTCTTGTCCTTCCTCATCACTCACATCATCTTCACTGTTTAGAGGCTCCTGAAAGAAGCACATGCAAGAAGTTACGATGGTTGGCAAATTCAAGCTGTTCTTTGATTACTAATGTGAGGCTACATTGCTGTCTGTGAACTACAGGACCTAAAATGCAGTTGAGGTGGGGAATATTAGGCTGACGCTTCCTACCCTCCATGAATTTTAGTCTGGAATTTCAGTGTCCAGGCCAGACTCTGAGTACTGCAGCCTTTTGTCACCACAACTAATCCATTCTTGCTCCTTCACTGTAAATGTTCATACAAAAGTATTCAGATTTTCAATTTTGTAAAGCATCTAAACAGTGGAAAGATGACATCAAATGTGAACAGGCCATGGAGTTTTATTTTTAAGGGTATATAAGGAGTGACGTGACCTTAAAAATAAAACTGCATGGTTTACTCACATTTGATGTACCAAAACTGAAAACATACCTCAATGTACACATGAAGTTTTTACAGAAGAGGAGGAGAGGAAAAAAAAAGAAAAGATGTTTTGATATGATCTTGAATAAATACATACAAAAACAACTTCTCCAGACTTTCTAGAACATGTTTTCATGCCCTTAAAAAATTACTTTTGTTCTTCTCCTCTTTCTGTTAACACACTGTTCCAGCAGAAATTCGGTGGTATTTTCTCTCATGTAAATAACAAACACCTCAACAGCTGAAACAACCTCTAAAAAATGCAAAATAATGTCTTCCAAACATATAAGCTAAATGGAGGTGAGTGAGAAGAATGGGTAGTAGTGGCCCTAATTCCATTTAAAGTAATGCTATGTTTAACTGACTTCAAAATCTTTAAGGAAGTGGTCCACTCAAAGTAGTTGCTGATGAGCAAAGGAAGCAAAAAATAACAGATTTCTGACATGCTGATAATGAAATCTTGGCATTTAAAAAACCCTTCAAGAATGCTAGCATTAAGGTTAAGGAACACTTAATATTTAAGCATGATGACCTATACTTACTACGGCAACTATTAAAACATTCAAACTGACATCAATGCTGAACAATATAATGGAAAAGTGATGTGAGCCCAACCTGTAATTTTTAACAAAAAAAACAGTGTTAAGACACCACCATAAATGTACTACAGAAAATCTAGTTATTTACAAGTTTTACCTGCATATCTTGCATGGGTGATACAGACTGTGAAATGCTGCTCAGAATGGAATTTTAAATGCAATCTTCAATAATCGGAAAGGCTATAGAGAAGTTTGGAAGCGATCTGGCAGTTCAAAAATTTTAGGGACAGATTTAGGGAGTACCAAGCTTCATGTCTGAGGCTAAGTATCAGTACATTTAACTTAGTAGTATTTCCCCACCCTCTACCCATTTAATAAAATTTCTTATTCTTGTAATACTTTTTGGTGCAACACATGAAAATTCCTTAAGAATCACTGGCTGAAGTCCAAAACCAAGCCATCTCAAAATCTAAATTAAGCACATATTATTAAGAATGCAACAACTCGTTCCTGTCTCCTTATTTTATTAAATCAAGGTCAGATGTGTTTCTAGAAAATGCTTTACAATCAAATTAAAGTTCTCAAACTTGTTCCTTTGTAACAGAAAGGAATGGAATAGCCAGCGAGAAACAGGTCAGACCACATCTGTTGGTGCTGTCAGTGAACAAAATATTGTTCTCCTTTTTGTCAGTCTTAACACCCTGCTTTTATACACACTTTGTCCCAAGTGCAGTTGACTATTTCTGTTTGCTCATGAGGCTTTCATGACTTCATGACTGACCTCCCCATAACATCAAAAACATTCCTACTGAAAGAATATTTTTCACCTATTCAACCTGTCATTAGTGACAGTTAATTTTTGCTGTGTCCCTCACACCTTCCCAGCTACATTTCAAGCTGCTTTGCTAATACACACTGTTTCCACAACTTCAATATTGGAAATGAAGAACCTGAAGTAAAAGAACAGAAGTTATAGTCTCAAAATTAGTGGAATACAGTATTATTTGAAGTAGATAGTTTTCTTTAAAATACCAACAATTGAACTGAAACACAGCCATAACATTAAGCTTACCTCTTCAACTTGGCCATCTTCACCCCCATCTTTTTCTTTCTCTTCCTCTTCCTCATCATCATACTCCTCTTCCTCATCATCTTCTTCTTCAGATGATGTGTCCCCTGTTCCATCAACTTGGAGAACAAGTGGTGCTTGTGGCTGTGCCTGCTGTTGCTGTGGCTGCTGCTGACCAGCTGCAGGAATCTGTGCTTGAGCTGGTGTAGGGGCAGCCACTGTTGTAGGTATAACTTGAGTTTTATTTCCTGTAAACAGGATCTGCTGAGGCTGAATAATCACTCCTGTCTGCTGGGAAATCCCTCCAGGGAGAGGAGCCAAAACCTGATGAAATATCACTGTAAGTACTGTGGCTGCTAACGTGACTGACTCAAAGAAAACAATTAAAGTATATCAATCTGACTTGCACTAATTAGAGAAGAGTTACAAGTGTTCCACCTATATCAGGTACATAATTTTAATCACATACCTTCTTTCACTACTTGGTGTTCATTTTGCATTGCTAAATTTAAGAAAAAATTTTAGAAATCTTTCCATTCTAAAACCTGAGCACTACCACCACACCTGAGCTCCAAGCACAGCATTGGAATGTTTTAATTCAGGTAAAAAATTATTTTAAAAAACCTTCTTTACAAAGAAAAATTAAACTCTTTTCCAACTGGTAATCATGCTTAAACTGTAGAACTGTGATACTACGACAATGTGACTATGCCAAATTCAATGCTAACACAGTCTGGACACACAGCTGACCTTGCAGCTGACCAAGAATCCTTCTCAAACATACTGTACTCACTACTAAAATAGTGAGTTTTAGGTATTTCTTCTGCATGTTATGTGACTCAGAATAATTTTAATTAATAATCACATTTTTACAAGTAAGTAGACTAGGATTATGCACATAATTAACTGTCATCAGGAGATGCACAAAAGAAATTTTAAACTGCAGCCAGCCAGTAGCTGGCAAGAATAAAAGTGACATTGAAAATATTTTAACATCATTCATTTAAAAAAAAAAAACAAAAAACAAAACAACAAACAAAAAAACCCCCACAATTGACACAACTTTTTCTTTTTTTAAGTATACCATTTCTGATGTTGTGCTGTATTTCAACTTCCTCACAAAAATGCAAGCGCCTTGAGTAATTACTATCATGTTTTTTATTTCCAAGTCTACCCTTCAAAAACTTTCCTTTACCTGCTGAATAACAGGTGCTTGTACTCCACCAGGCTGCATTTGTGGTATAACCTGCTGCTGTAGAACCACTGGCTGCTGGGGTTGAATAATATACTGAGCTCCATTTGCAGTTCTAACTACTTGGAGGATCTGGCCTGTAGTAAAATAAGTATCAAATTAATCAAATGTACAAGTTCACTTTTTAAATTATCTTAATTTAGAAGGATGTTTCCTGGAAGAATACCAGTGACAATTAAAAGACAGACACACTAAAATGCTTCACTTTCATCAGTGAAAAGATATTATGCAATTGCAGCTATGCCAGAAACAAAGAATAGGGTTGTTTACCATCTAAATATGCTCATGAGGTATGTAATCCAAAAATAAATTTACTTTTCCAGGCCACAGACTAATCCTTTAACACAGCACAGTATTTTAAATAATAGCTCCCACTTATGAACATACCTCATGTTTCAAAAGATAGATTTTACAGCTAGAAAGACAAACTAATAAAAACCAAAATAGAAATACAGATATTCACAATGCAAAAATTCTACCCACTGCTAACACCATGATATTTCCAGGGTCCTGTGAAATTATGTCCTTTCCTCAGAGTTTTTTCCTTCTGATTGCCACATTTCAAGAAATTCCTCTGTGCATTTGCAGTATTACTTGCAGGTGTTTTTTGAGGGGGGAAAAAAAAAAATCTATCCTTACAGTTATCGTCCACCTCTTCTTTCTGTTCCCACATTGCCTGTACTTGATTTCCTTTCATTATCCTTTAGCTTTACCGTTTTATACCCTTCATCACTTAACAAAATACATCCAAGACATAAACACACACTGTGAAATAGCCTGCAATTCTAAAAAGCAAGAGCTAAGCTAATATCCAATATTTTTCACATTTCTTATCAGAAAGGTGGAATAAGAAGAGAGAAAAAAAATAAATTAGATCATCCTGAACTTTATACATTTCCCTCAGAGATGGATTTCCTGTTCTCCCTCCACAGCAAAATGCAAAGCCCTATTTACTGAAACACCTAAATGTATCTGAAAGAAGGGACTACCCCAGCCCTTGTCTAAGAAATTACTATAAATATTCAGAACTGAAGTATTACTAGAAAAGTAACAAATATGGGTTGCAGTTTATTCTATGCCATAACAAACATAGACGTGCTTCCTTAAAACTGGGAAGATTTTGATTTTTAGAACAGCTGCACATTTAAATTTTACTTCAACTACGTATCATTAAAGTGTTTAAAACAGGAGCGTTAAATCCCACATGATTCTGAGCAGACAAGGTGAACTACTCTGGCAAAAGCAGCAACTAGATCTAGAAAATGAGATTTCTCAGGCCTTTCTTTACTTTCCATGCAGTATAGATCTATAATCAGGCTTATAAAACCAGCACAATATGAAAGTACATGAAATATCAGACACACTCCTCATTGAAGTAACATTCTAAATGCATGGTATTTAGAAACTATAAATATGAAATAAAAGTTAGCACTGCTATCAAGTTAGAGATTGCACTTTGCATGCTTAGCAGGTACAAAAAAACCTTAAAGACACTACTCTTCTGAAATCACAGTGGAAGTGACCCTGCTTTTATACCCAGCACAGTACCTGAGCCCAAATCATGCATCACAAAGCTCAGAAATACACAAAGGGGAAGGACAGCAACACCTGTCCGTGTGCTTCTAGAACTTCCAAGGAGGGAAAACTTACACAGAGTCTAACCTACAACACCATTAGGGCAGAATCACAAGATTTGTAAGAAAGTCAGTGAGCAAAAAGTGCAGGAGTCACGTGAAGAGACTGTACTACCTTGTAGGGGGTACTCCCAGATTCTGCTTTTTAGCAGTAAATAACGAGAAGGCCCAGAATGTCTCCCTCTTAAACACCCTTAAAACTACTGTTTATTCTCAATGCTAAGAGAGTTACCTGAATTTGTAAGTATCTGCTGAACTGGAGTAACACCAGCAGGGAGAGCCAACGTAGCTGCAGTGGCTGCAGCACTCTGAAATACAAGAGAAAAGCTTTTTTACCACAGACAATATATTGACAGTGTCTCATCTCACAACATGCTGCCTGAGCATATGTGACTTTTTATTGCTGTTCACAGCGTTTGCACACAAGTTTCTGCAGCTATTGAAATGCAGGCATTTCAACTGTACATTATACTACATATAAAAATTATTTTAGTTTCCTTCTTTGATAGGAAGAAAACTGAAGCAAAATCAGTAAATATCACATCCTAACCCAACTCCATGTGGTTTCTTGGTTTATCTGCAAGCTCAGCAGGTAAACCTCTGCCTTCTCTGATGATCTACTAATACAGTACAACGCTGCATTGCTCATGCGGCAACTTCAGTTACACTTTTTTAAAGCAGCTAAGGCTATGGGCCTACAAAACTGAAGAAAGCAAAGGTACTGAGGCAATCATTATGTTCGCCTGTCTTGTTTTCAGAGGAAGTAGTAATCAGGTTTGCACTCTTCCTTCTGTAAGTGATCTGCATTTCAAGTCCCACATCACACAGCTCCTTTGAGTGAATATACACATACTGTGTACTGACTGCCACAGAATGACTAATTTTTTCTCTCAAGACAGCTAGTGCAAAGAGAAAGTGGAACTCTCAACGAGTAATGATTTGAACCTGCAAGGAAACTGAATTCCAACACAGTTATGGGAGCTCCAAACACAAAAATCTGTATTAAGTCCTTAATTTGCAGAGGGTGATGGACTTCTCTAGACGCCTCTCCATTTCAAGGATCCGACTTCAGCTGCCTATGGAAAAGCCTCCCTTCCCCTACTATAAGACAACCACAGCCGATTAATCTTTGCTACTGAAAGGAATTTATTACTTTTATCACTGGGTAGAGTATTTCTTGTTTAGAAGAAACAGGATCTCCCCATACTGTCTAGTCAATGTAAGAGTTACAACTGCTAAGATTAGGGATCACCACACAAAACTAAAACATGCTTGTATGCTGAGGCTTCTTTGGTTATAATGAACAAAACTTTTTATCAATGTCTGCAGCATGAACTATTTTAGTCCCTGACATATGCATCCTCACATCCCAAACAAAGGCAGATGAATGAACTCTCATTACTCTCTGCCTTCCAAGATACTCAAGTCTGTCAGATCCACTCTTTTTTATCAACCTAAATGTTT
The DNA here is from genome assembly GCA_013400915.1 of Pardalotus punctatus. Lineage (NCBI taxonomy): Eukaryota > Metazoa > Chordata > Aves > Passeriformes > Pardalotidae > Pardalotus > Pardalotus punctatus. The sequence continues at coordinate 1,391,988 of VZTX01027324.1, forward strand.
CTAATAAACACAAACAATATTTCCAAACTGACTGTAACTCTGCTGAACGGTAGTCCCCTGTGTTATACAATTCATCCACACTTTGACAGCAGTGGAGTTTAAAAAGTTTGGCATACTCATTTTTCCATACCCTGAGATAACAGACAGGACAAAAACCATTTAACTGTTGGACATGTGAAGTTACAAACCCCGTTGGAATGGCTGTCAGACATGTAAGAAAAAGATGAATGTTTATGTGCCCTCAGCTTGCAGGTAAATCATGCTATTCAAGTAACAAAGTTCAGGTTCTTTTCTGCAGCCAGATCAGCAGGTACTGGAACAGCAAAGGCTAAGAAGGCTGTTCCAACTTCAAAACTTGTTGCATCATGAAACTTTGCGTCATGGGCTTTTACCATAGAAGTGGTAAGAAGGCAATGAATTCTGATCATAATAGATATATTTAACTTGTATTAGGAGTTGTTCTCGAGGCTTTGCAAACAACTTTCTTTTTTTTAATTAAGCCAGAGTATTTAAAGCAAGAGAAGATATGCAATATAGACCTCTAGAGATACAGAGTGCAAGAAAGCCTATATGACCAGACTCAGTTTTATATGCTGTTACAATTTTAGTGAATCAAATTAATGTGACCAGCAAAGATTTAAGTGACATGCTAAATCACCTCTCATTCAACATAAACTTAGGTTTCAGAGCATTTAATGCTTTTTCCTGCATTTAGAAAATACAGCATGCTAGCATCAGTTAATTGGTGGTGTGTTAGTATATGACCATATAATCATGCAGATTCATACCAACAATATTCCAATTTCCAATTTAAAAAAAGTTTTGGTTAAACACATTTGAAGCAGAGGATCAAGGTAAGTCCTAGATTTGTTATCAGAACTGAAGGTATGGATTACTGTTCCCAGATTGTAAGTGCAGCAACAAAACTCAGAAAGACGGCAGAGAGCTTTACCAGTGTGTTCTAAATTACTTTTAAGCACCTGATGACTAATACCAGATTTGTGTTCACTATTTAATCAAAACCACTTACATAATGACAGTGTAAGTCTATATAAACTTCTGCTTCTCTTACCATGCCTGATGCATTCATATGCGGTATCAGCTTGGAGTCTGGCACAATAACCTGCTGCTGAGGTGCTAGAATCGAAGAACAACAGCATTTAATGAAAAATACACCGATCTGCTCAAAACAACATCCAAGGCAGAGTAACTTAGAGTATCAGGCAAACATCAGCTGAGCTTCATCACAAAAACAAATACTAAGCAGTCTCTGGTCTTACTAAGTTTTACTCTCAAGACAATATTCAACAGCAGCTCTGAGGGGTGATACGACTATTTTGCCTCTACAGATCTTATTTCAAGGGCTTCAGTTACCTATTCTGAATCTAGGTAAAGCAGGATTAAAAATGTATTTCTGAAATTAAAGGTATTAGCAAAATATTGATAAAATTGATGATGCCCAATATCAGAGTTATTCATAAATGAAAATTGTAAACTCTTAAAACAGACTTAAGCAAGGATTATGGCATGATAAAGAGTAACAGGATGCTGCAGTTAGCCTGAATTATGTGCAGTCAGCATAGCCGTAAGCCCATGATCTTCAGTGTCTAATGCAGCAGAAGCAGATGAAATGTGATAAACCACCTGTCCCACACAACAAAGCAGTTTTGGTGTACTAAAGAAAAGACACAACTAAACTATACAAACAACCCATCGATCATCTGGAAGTGCATGTGTCCAAGTCTATGGAACAAACAGGCTGTCACTGCTATTATCAGTGACAGAGCAATTTGAATTAATTAATCATTGACAAACTATTCCCCATCCAATCCTCCAAATAAATGACACTTAAAAATACTAGGAATAACTGTTTCTGGAAAGGATTCTGGGGTAGGAGGCCTCACAACCTTGTACAGAGATCTCAGGGTATCTCCAAATTTCAGGGAAATGAAGGAGGGCAAAAGATGAAGAAAATCTTGTGAACCTGTGCCAGGACAAAAAAGGACAGCAGGAATCACCATGTCAGTCATCCTGATCTCTCTCTGGGACTGCACCAGGTCATGTGAAAAATTACTATACCATCTCCACCACGGAACAGGGAAGTAATTAATAAAACTGAATCTCTGTGATGAAGTGCTTTGATATGCTAATTTCATCTAGTCTCCATGCCGTCATTTGGTCATAAGCCGTAACACGGGGCAACGATAAACCAGCCTGAAGTGTGTTCCAATAGGCAGGACCTTCCCTATCCCGAGAGCACAGGGAACAACCTCCATGTTTCCAGGCTGGGAACACGGGGCAGCGGAGCGGCGGCTGCTCCGCCACGGGGCCGCCAGAGGGCGCCGTGAGCGGCCGCCCCGCGGAGACCCCGAGCCTTGGGAGCCGAAGCCTTCATCTCACAATAAATTTTATCCCAACACACAAAATTATTTATGTCTAGACAAAATACAAAGTACTACAAGAAGAAAACAAGAAACCAACACCCATCTTTCCCTCCCCCTGAAAAAAGTGCCCCAAACCAATCACAAAAAACCAAACCAAAAACACACCGTGGAAAAAAAAAAACCCAACCGGTTCTAGTCACATTAGTTCTAGCCTGTGTGGAATATACGGTGGTTTGGTTTGGGCTGGTTTTGGGGGGAGACAGGGAGGGATATCAACTCATAGCTATCTTTTGTGCTTATGACAACATAGGTTCTCTGATCCGTGAAATGTGACAAGGTTGAAGTCTGTGACTACCACAGATAATTATTTTATGACACAAATTTAATACACTGAAAACTCCATCAAGCCTTTCATAGCTGGCAGATATGTTTACTCAGCATATATGCAGTAATATCCAGTATTATTTATCTTAGTTTTCAAATTAAATTATAATTGCTGAAAAATCTTTTCCTTAAATTATTAATGAGGCATATATAAGACTGTAATTACAAGAAACAATACTATTATGCCTTGCTAAAATATACCTTGTACATCCACATCTACAGTGTGCAATCTTTTAAGACCAAAAAAATACCTACATACACTCAGACTATTATACAAGTATTTTTCATGTCCTAGCATTGAGTTATGCTAACCCATAACAATTTCTTGAAATAATTTGCTCCTAATGACATTACTACATGGTGACTGAACTGTCAACTGCTTATGTATATTGGCATTAATTTAGAGTTGCTAATGGAATTTTAAAAGTCATGTGTTCTGAAAACATGTTTTGTTGTAGGAGACCATGAGAAGAGTTCAGCTTTCCCAAAATCTTCTGAAGAATATGACTTAAATACCAGAACACTTTTCACCAAGACAGGTTGCTTGACCCATTGAATAGAGGCAAATAGAAAGACAAAAAGTTAGCCATAAGATAAGCATCCTGCCCTAGATTTAGAATATGCTAAGGAGCTAGACTAACTTAATCTCTAAACACTCCGGCAAAAGACTGAAGTCTGACCTTGCTGAGATGCTGGAATAAGGACCTGTTGTGGCTGAGACTGCTGCTGCACAGTCTGCTGCGGTTGAGGTGTGTGATGGTGGTGGTGATGATGCTGCTGTTGCTGCTGCTGCTGTTGCTGTTGTTGCACCTGCAATAAAAGCTGCTGCTCTTCTGAATGGAAGCCATCTACAGCCTTAGACTGCATCAGCTTGTTCTCCCACAGCTAGTTTGGAAAAGGAAAGAGAAATATCTGTGTACAACTTTTACTCAACATGATTTGCAACAATAGAATGACACTACTCCAAAATTGAGGTTTTTACTCCTTTTATTTTGTGTAAAAAGCCCAAAATCCCTCATGCAGATACAGACAAAAGGTAACTCCACAGAGTTAAGAAAAGGAATTAAATATCCCTTGTCAGTCCAAGATTCAGCATTAACATTCTGTTTTCCAGTGTGGAAGATTCACAACAACCCTAACAGAAGCAGGAACTGAGATAAACTGGTAACTTTAAAGAAGACTTAAAGTTTTCCACTTCTCTACAGTCTTTCTTTCTTACCTCTTTTAATCATAAAAATAATTATTTATTACAGCTTTCCTCAAGCCATTTCTTCTTGGAACTCCTCAATGAAAGTTGCTTAAAGACTACTACCTCATAACATGTTTCAACAGAAGCTACCAGTATACCTAAGGTAATGCCTCTCTCCAATCAATCATTTACACAGTTTCTACCACAATGTCAAATTTATCTTCTCCAGCCCTACAGTTCATTCTGTCAGCTGACATGTCTCCAAAGGACAGACAGAGAGGCAAAAAAAGCAGCTCTTGTAAAAAGACAGCAACACAAGCATTCCGTAACACATGAGAGTCAAAAAGACTACAGGCACCCCAGGACTCATGATTTCAACATCTGTTCAGGGCTCCCTTCCTCTTCCATATTTCATCTTCCTTCTTGTCTCTTGCCTCTCATTTTTTCTGACATCATTTGCAGAACACGTCTGTAGCGCAAATACCAAAGCACTTTTTTTATAGTACTGTGTTTCCACCAAGACAGGTCATGGTCTCACGGGAAAAGCCTTCACCTGTTTCCATCTAGTCAAACTCAAAATTTGTTTCCCACTCCATCCATTTTTTAATACTTCAAAAATACCACGAATGTGGGACACCACACTCACTGAAGGTGATGAGACAAGAAGTCTCCCAGTTTCCTTTCTTTTTGCTATTTTGTTCTGCCTTTTTTCCCCCTGCTTTTTCCCTTCCCCTTTTGAAGGGCTTTTTTTACTAACAATTTGAAGGAAGCCGTAAGAGACCCACTAGAGGTGAGGTTAACATCCTGCCTTTATTTTGTACCTTTGGTTCAAACCCACTCTGTGTAAAACAATTCTGAATCGGAGCTTCAGGCAAATGTGATGCATACAGTGTGATTTATTATGTAGCAACCCCCAGAAGACAATACTACGAACAACAAACCATACATGCAAAAATCTGACATTGCATCCAACAATGCAACTGTTCTTCAGAGAGACAAAAACATCAAGCAGTGTAGGCATTTTATTTTTCCTGCAGGGAAATACTAAGAACTGTCTGTCTCTAAAATAAACATATTTTCCCCTTTTTTAAAGATGCAGTGTTTTGGGGATCAAAATAACACTGCATTCAGACAACTGCTCTTTTCAGATTAGGGAAAATAAACAAGGTGAGCAGATCTGTCTATACACCAGTGCAATTCCAATTATATGGGGCTACAGATATGCAGATTAATACAGTGCTTAACTAACTAAAAATTAATATTTCAGCTGTGAACAACAGTAGCCAGATTTGGAAACTAACTGCTGTACTGGTCTATTAAAAGAAACTTTTAAGTTCAACTTACTGTTTTGAGTTCCATGAGAACTTGCTCATCCACTCCTTCATCCAGAAAAACTTCTCTGACATCATTAATGACATCTTCAATTACAGACCTGTACAATTTAGGCTTTAAAAAACCAGTAATTAGTTAGTACTGTTTTGAAAAAAAGTCTGCCACATTAATATTAAAGTAAGATTTTCCCGCACAAAAAACTGCATTTCAGAATACACTGCATGTTTCTGAGTGACTAAAATATCCCGGAAGGAATAAATCAGGAAGAACAGCTCACACAAGGTGAAAAGGGAAAGGACTGCTCACAATCTTTTGTGATATAACTACAGCACAAGAATTATCAAGCCATGAGGAGTATAACATAAAACAGAGAAAAGGAGATTGTTTTCCATTCAATTTATTTTCTGCTTGTAAATGTTGATACTAAATATACAAAAATGCTTGGATGTGTGCAAAATACTCATGTTAAAGAACATTTAAAGTTCGAAAATATATTCAACACAGAAAAAGAAACTTGATAGTGCTTGCTAGTTCAACAGATACCAAGTATAGCTCAGAATGATCCTGAGCAGAAAAACACTGGAGGCTCAAAAAGCTGGAAGGATTCATGTGAATGTCCTGCTCCTCCTTACATATCTCTTTTCAGAAACTCTTGAAGACAGGATATTAGGCTAGACAGATTTCTGTTTTCAATCAGTACTTATGCTTCTACATTTCATATTTTTCATGGGGAAACACTAAAAATATGTTGTAATTCTATTACACTGCTTTCACAACTAAATTATCAAAGATAAAGTGAATTGTCAGTTCACTTTAGGTTGCCAAGAGAAGTTTTGGAGCTTCCACTCCTGGAGACACTCAAAAGCCATCTGGACATCGTCCTGGGCTCTAGCTGGCCCTGCCTGTGCAAGGGGGTTGAAGAAGACCTCCAGAGGTCCCTTCCAAATTCAACCATTTTGTGAATTTTAAAATCAAGGTACAATTCTAAACAGAGAATGTGAACACTTAACATTATCAATTAAAGCACAAGATTTAACTCCTAGAACCACATGAGAACTACACTATGCACATGCTGTACGTTTTAAACAGCACAGCTTGGACTTCTCTTTGTACGGATGAACCTCCATGGGCTTTTGGCTGGGTTTAAATATCTGCGCTATCTCATTTGCAAGGTAGCACAACAACGTTTAAATTACAGTTGATCAACCTTGCAGGCTGCAAAGCACATACACTTCACTGGCCAAGGCTGCTCCTTGGGCTAGGAGTACACCAATTTTAAACCGATAGAAAGCAGCCGCAATTTTCTCTAAACCGTTGTTCTCCTCAGCCCCACTGCCTAACTCCCTTAAGCAATAAATCCTGAATGATGCAACACACATCAGATATGTTGTATATATGCAAAACAATCATCCTGTACTAGTGCAGTGGGTATGGCACTCCAGGAAGGCTGTGCCTCCAATGCACACACAGGAAATCTGCACCAAATACAAGCAGTTAGTCCAGAGGTGCTAGAACGACACAAATTTACTGCATGCACTGAAGCATTTATTTAATGCACTGACATTTGCTTAATGTATTCCAGATGTGCTGAATTTGTTGCACTCATGCTGAAGATTATATTGCACATGTTATGGAACTGTTATGCCTAAATTATGGAATAATGTAGGAAGACTAGTAGCACATGATTTACTAAACCAGGGAAAATCTGAGTGGCCAATAAGCACAGAAAAGAAGCTGAGTATCTTTACTTTTAAATGCAGAGGGGGGAAAGAAAATTAAAATTAAGAAAATGCATTAAGATTACAAGGGGATGAAAGAACATATTTGGAACCTGGAAATAAGCAGTCTGATGGCTGCTTGGTGCATTATGTCCTTACTGTTCAACTCCACAGAGGGGCATGCTCAAGTCACGTTTCTTACAACCCCCACCCCAACCCCTCCCCCCAAAAAAAGAAATACAAAAAAACCCCAAAAAAACCCCAACAAAAATACCAATACCACTCTATGTTATTGGTCACATTTCAGCTTTAAAACATGCTGCAAATCAAGCAGCTGAAATGTTATCATTCACCCTTTTGCTACCTGTCTTTCCAAAAAAGCCCCTAAAAACTTCTGGCTTCAAGTAACAAGGTAAGTTTGCCATCCTTGACAACTATATTTACAGCACCCGCATCCACAAGTTCTCTGAAATAAATAAAACATACCATGCTGCATGCTCACTTATCCAGGTTTCAAGTACTGCATAAACTGCGCTTATAAACATTAAAACCGACTTTCAAAGCCAGACCTCTCTTGAGTGCTAGTATTTTAAATCTGTGTAGAGAGTAACTTAGAAATACCAAGCCCCATTAACAGGATTATTTTTCCACTTAATTCATAACAGATGCAAAAAGACATTCTACTTAATAACATTATGTCCTATTATTTCCGTAATTAAACAAATTGCATGAAGCTTATACGATTCAACTAGCATGGAAATACTACTTAACCTATTCCGTATATTGTTCCTTATTATATTAAAAGCATCTGTTCCTTAATGCCAAAACCACATTCTGCAAATAAACATGCTTAACCTCAGGCATGTAAGTTACTTTATTTAAGTCAAGAGAACTACCTGTATGCCTCAAATTCCAATCAAAATTCCTGCAGGATGGAGGGTGCATTTTCTCCTCTAATCCTCCTCTCCCTAAATTACCTATTAGATCTACTTTTCTAATAAAACAGATTTTACACAAATAGGCCCTAATGATTTCCACCAGAAAATACTTTCTCTCCACAGTCCTCCAAAAAAACCTTATTTTTGTAAAGTTTATTCACAAAGCCTTCTGAGTCTATAAAGCCCTGTAAGAAAGATATCAACATTCAGATACAACAAACTGACTCTATAGCCCAACAGTCTGATTGAGAATTTCCTTTTTTCCCTATGTAGGTAAGAGAAAAAAACTCAGATACTGGTTTCTAGCGTCCAGCAATAGCTTAGCAAGGCAGGTTTGTGATACTTTTCAGAAAGGCACGTTAAGAGCACAGATGTTTACTCTGCCGTTGCTGACACAGGATCCTTCTGCACTACTTCCAACAGTCCAAGTGAGCAGGTAAGTCCCCCAAAACAGGACAGTCCTGTAGGCGTGGTGAGCTGAGTGCCACGCAGGTTAACAAGAGCACAAGCAGTCTGTACATGCATGTAATCTCTCAGCATGAGCCTCACAGTGCACTAGATCTCAAAACAGGTCACAATTTTCAGACACTGTTCTAATCACTGAGTAATATACACAACACACTCATGGCTCTGTGATTAGGAGGAAGAAAAAAGAGATCAAAACATTTACATGCTTATAATGAAACAGTCCGTCTGATTTTACCTATACACATTTACAGAATACTCAGAAAAATCCTGTCCAGTTGAAATTCACTTTTGTACACTCCTACTGAACATCCAGCCCAGGTGGATGCAACATCTCCCACAGTGGGGGCAGCAATGCCTTCAAGAGACACTCACAGTGAGGAGTATCACAAAATGCTCTTTTCCTACCTCAAGAGAGGCATATCCAATTAAAATCACAAAACAGTCTAAGTTCCAGGTTTTAAAAGTAAGCACACTGTATTGTTTTCAATATACACTAAGTGTGGCTTTCAGCATTATTTATATGATGCTGAAGCTGTTTATATAAGCCATCTAAGACTCTGGAGTTGAATGACGAAACTATTTTCATACACTGCTTACTCAAAAAATAAACACAGTAATACAATTACTGAATAAGTCTAAAGGTGGGATAGCAGGTGAGTTTTCCAGTAAGTTTCTTCATTTGGTCAGAAAAAGCAAATGACAACAAATGGAAACTTTAAAGATTGCTATTAAAATAATTGTGCTTTCATCTGGTTTATATTAAAGTGTCTCCCTCATAAAGAGTACACTGCTGTAAATGTCAAGCTCTTTTAAGAGCAAAATACTCAAATTGCTCTTCAATAAACACTATTCCAAGCACTTACTACAGATTAAAGACAACAATTAAAATTCCTTATTTATTAGATACAACCACAAACACATAGAAAAGATTTGAAAACTACTATTTTCCCCTCCAGGAACATAAGGGAATGATTATATTTTACCTTCTCTGTGCGTCTTATAAAGAAAACTCTGAGTATGGTGACACTGCTACATGCACACTCCAAATTCAGGAGCAACCAGCAAGCTATTTTAAGAAATGCCACATGCCTTTGGGGGCTTACACTTCCTACATTCCTTCCGCTTCAAGGGTACAAAAACTGCAATCTTTTGAAATTATTATCACAACACCTGGGATTTCAGCAGTTTGGGTTTCCAATAACCAACATGTTATGGAGACAGACCACAGCATGCTTTGTACATCTGACAGCAGTTTGCTCCCACAGCTCTCCCTGAAACATTGCTAATCCTTCTCCCAGCTGTACTGCTAACTGCTGTAAGCTGGCCACAAGCAGCCAGAAGAGCACACTGTAGAGGTAACTACTTCTAGTCACAATTACATCCAAGATGTGCATAGAAAGAAGTGAAACATATAATCTACATTGTAAGCATTGCAATTTGAGCTTTCCTAATCTTGTTATGGACTTTCACAAATAAATTGTTGCTTGTAAAATCTACTACTATATATAACTGTTAACATCTACTATTTGTCCTTTATTACGGAGAATACATTTCTAGCAATTCAGATTTGATCAAATGCTGACGTGATGCTATTGAAACATTAGGCTCCAAGCCCAGCTTCTTAGAGTCACGTGGTTGGCAGCATTTCAAAATGTTCCTACTCATCTTTGGAACCCCTTGGGTAAGCTATGTGTTTCTTGCTACTGAATGAGACCCAATTTGACAAAATTGTAAGATTTTACTATTTAATTGAAAATTTGCCTAAAGCACACCTACTTGAAGCAGGCTCATTTTAAGCTTGGCTTATACTACTCCAAACACAATGTTCAAACATTGACAAAACTCAAGAGAACTTCCATGTACAGAAATACAGTGAGAGAAAGCAAGTCTTAGAAAACTGTTGGGTCAAAAATATTTACAAGTACTCTGGAGATTATTCAATTTTTTTTTGTTTTGGTTTTTTTTTTGCTATTCAGTATGACCTTGGTTGAGAACAAGAAGCAAAATCTCTACTACACAGAAATAGATCCTTTTCTTACAATAAAAACACAAGAGGTTTAGAAATACAAGGACAACTATCAGATTCAAATCTCATACATTCAATATGCATCCTACTGATTAACTGCCCTCTACGTAAGAGCTCACTAATTTCGTAAAATCTTCTGAGACAAAAGCTGACAAAACATCAAAGATGTTTCTTTGCAATTGCACGAACCTAACTCACAGGCAGGTTTGTAAAATTTCAGATTTGGAGAAGAAAACTAAGATGCTTTGCATTTTCTTTTGTTTATTTTACAGCATAAAAAATACTGTAATGAAACCAAGCAGAGAAAATTCTAAAATCCCTGCTCTGCCTGGACTGCAATAAAATATTTGTACACTTTAGGCACCAGAAACACACATAAATCAGAGTAGCATCTGCAGCCCATGACCCATACATAAAACCTGAATGTTAACATCACTTTTGGGGAGATAGCCGCAGACAGACCTTGGCAAAGTGCCCTAAAATAAATACCAGAACTCTCCTTGATACACTGGGTAAGAACCGTTTAAACACTCCTTTCCACACGCAGCAGAAATGCTACTTTGAAGACTTTACAGGAGCACAGGAACGTGTGCGAGCTGTACGCCAGGACAAAAAAACCCCAAACGCTAAACAAACAAAAACCCTACACCAAAAATCAAAACCAAACAAGCAAAATTTAATAAAAAAATAAAAAATTTTAAAAAGGGAAGAAAAAGGTTAACGGATTGAAATGCAAGAGGAGATGAAAACTGTCTTCGTGCAATACGTATAAGCAAAGGAAAGCTCATTTACACGGGCTAGGAGACACCCTCGCCCCCGCAAAGCACCACCGCTCCGCAGGCCGGTGGCGACGGGGACGGGCGGCGCAGAAGGAGCAGAAAGCGGTGGGAAAGGCCGGTGGGGATCCGAGGGACAAGCCGCCCGTCTGCCAGCCTCCGCCGCGGACGCATGCACCTCCCAGCCCGCGCTCCGCGGCTCGCTCCCTATTTAAAGGCTGATGTGGTGTTTAAATGGAGAGGCGGTGACGTGGGGCTGGAAAGCACCTTCCCATCCTAGCAGAGTCTATATTAGAGAGCGGCAATAGCGCTATATAAACAGGGCAGCCACAGGGAGGAGGAACACAAGGAGCAGGGAGGCAGAAAGGCAGGGGGAAGCCATGATGGATCTGAGAGCCACAAACAAGGGGGCCGAGCCCGCCGCCGGGACGCCGGGTTTGTCTCCTCCAGCGCTTCGGGGCGGGGGTCGCGGCCGGGGGCGCGCCGGGGAGCGGAGCGGCGGCCGGGGGGGGCTCGGTGGCAGCGCAGGTCTGTGTGACTGCTTGTTGCAAACCTCTGTGAGTACAAGTGCAGCAGCGAGCCACCCGCCAAGGTGCAGAAAGCACGAGAAGGGAACTGGGGAGAGGTTTGGGGCTTTTTTTCTTTTTTTTGCTTTTTTTTCTCTCTTTTTAAAATAAATACTGCCTTGCACGCCAGAGTTGAGGGCTTTCACCCGGCTTTAGCCGATCCGGCCGGACTGGGTTAAGTGCTTTTCAACCATCGTCTCCTTCTTACAAAGCAACATAAAATGGCTCCAGCGGAGCCCGGCCGGGCTTCCCCGACACCGCAAAACCGAAACCTGGCTCGGGCGCCCCTTCCCCTCGCCTCGGGGCGGGCATTAGCGCCCGCGCTCCTCCGGCTCCGGCCCCTTCCCCGGGCGCCTCCCGGCGGCGGCGGCGGCGCCCCCCGCCCGACGGCCCTTCCTTCCCTTCCCCGCCGGACCCCCGGCCTCC
>VZTX01027324.1:1404372-1506327 GCA_013400915.1 Pardalotus punctatus
GGCGCGAGGCACCGCGAGAGCTGCCGCGAGACCGCGCCGGGCCCGGAGGCGTCACGTGGGGTGCCCCGCCCTCGCCGCCATGACACCTACCGAGGCGGAAGTGGCTGCGCGAGGCGGCCCGGCCGGGCCCTGCCGAGGCGGAAGTGCCTCCGCCGCTCGCCGGAGCGTGGTGCCCCCGGGCGTGTGACGTCACGGGGCGCGGGGGCGGTCGGGCGGTCCCGGGCCTTGCGCGGGACAGAAACACGAAGTTGTTTAGGTCGGAGGAGGGTCTTGAGGCCGTGGAGTTCAACCCGTGACCAAATGTCACCGTGTCAGCTAGGCCAGAGCACTAAGTGTCACGTCCAGTTTTTCTTTAAACACTTCCACGGATGTTGACTCCACCACCTCTCTGGGCAGCCCATTCCAATGTCTCATCACTCTTTATGTGAAGAAATTCCTCCTGATGTCCAACCTAAACCTCTCCTGGTCCTCCTGTGCTGTCACTGGTTGCCTGGCAGAAGAGGCCGATCCCTACCTGGCTATAACCTTCTTTCAGGTAGTTGTAGAGAGAAAAGGGGTAGTCCATGAGCTTCCGCCAGGCTAAACAATCCCAGCTCCCTCAGCTGCTCCTCATCAGACGTGTGCTCCAGACCCTTCACCAGCTTCATTCTCCTTCTCTGGACACACTCCAGCACCTCAATGTCCTCCCTGAACTGAAGGGCCCAGAACTGGACACAGGATTCAAGTAGAGTCTCACCAGTGTCAAGTACAGGGAGATGATCGCTGCCCTAGTTCTGCTGGCCACGCTATTGCTGATACACCTGGGCACACACTCTCTGACTCATGTTCAGCTGATGTTGACCAGGGCCGGACCATGGTGGCCACACCAGGGCAGAGCGCTGGGAGCAGGGGCAGCAGCCCTCACAGAGGAGGTGGCTCAGGCCCTGCTGACAATGCTGCTGGTCACGGTGCCAGGGTCTGCAGGAATCAACACACCTCACCTCAGTCCCCAAAAGCTTGCTCCAAGGCAATTAAAAACTGCAGTTAACCACTACAAGGCAGAAATGGCTCTTCCTGACCCACAAAAAAGGAGTCCTGAGCCCTTCTCGGCATTGTGAGTGCTGGTGCCTTCCCTTGCAAGCATCTGAGAAAAGGCTGCTGAGGCCAAGGTGCCGCTGTCGTAGGCTGTGTGCCACCCCCTGGGCTGGTAAGTGAGGCTGCAGCTGGCCAGGAAGAGGGAGGCAGCACAGCCTAAGAATTTACAAATGTCCTTCCTCAGGGTCTCATTAAGGCCCACAGGTGCTCACTGATCTGCAACATTGCTGCTTTTAACAGCTCTTCACAGAATCGGGGGCAGTAGGATCTCCCAGCTGTGCAAAAGGTTGTCAGAGCTCTGCCAGCTGGTTTAACTTCCACTGTCCCCTCTTTATTGTCTTTTCTTCCATTTGCTCTTTATCCTCTTTATGTAAGCTACGAGAGGCATGTAATATGGGAAAATCTTCTCAACTCTGAGTATTGTTCCATCAGTGCTAACCAGTCCCACCTTTGCTCAGTCCTTAGCAGAACTGCTGAACTCCATTGGTCCCTTGGCTCTCCAATAACTCACCTATGTAAAGTCATTTCAAGCATAAATTAAAAATAACATTGAATTCTGACTTGGCATACACAAGGCGTAGTAGGTTACATCTCTTCAGCAATTGTGGTGGTGTAAACTACATTTGTTGTGTATCCTTCAGCCTGAAGTCCTCAGTACTAACTAGCCCAAGTAACAAATTCAGGAACTCCTGTCTGGTATCTTTTGACAGGGAGGAGTTTGTTAGTGGGTATAGTGGGTACAGGAGGCCTTCCCCTCTGATACCTCAAAACCTTTTGTTTGTACAGTTACAAACACCATCTGCCCTACTGGAGTGCAGACTTTGTGTAGGGACATGACTGTTTTAGAATGGGTCAGCTGATTAAGTCACTTTTCACTGTACCTATTCCTGGAGCCCTGGCTGAAAAAATAGCATAGTTTACAAAGTTCTCCCATTCTCACCTGTCCAACCTCACCTTTTTGCCAGAGTTTCCCATCTGCATAGCATAGCCAACAGGACTGAAGAGGATCTGCCCACTCAGAAGCTCTAATTCATGGTCTGATGAATGAATTACAGGAATTGATTGAGATGCTGGTGTTACTTGACTTCTGATGCCTCTGATAGGAAAGTAGGAGTCTGTTGCAGAGAGTTTGTATTTCACTGTGAAACAAAACTGCCGAAATGACTGGCATGTTACCAGGGAGGAATCAGGTTGTCATTCATATCCCTTTTCTTTTCAGAACAAGGTATTGCATGGCTACAGTTTCCTACCATGGAACCCCCTCCCAATTTTTCAGAGTGGCTTACTAAATAATTTAAAAAATAACATGTTACAGGTATGTTAGCAGTACTGCCTCATTCTGGTATCATGCTCCTTTCCATATTTCATCAGACTGCCTTCCCAGAAGGCAAGATGCATTTACACAGCCCTCTCACAGTTTCCCAGGCACTAATATCCAGTTGTGCCACAGCACTGCAAACCCCTGAGTGCCTCTGAAGAATATTGTGAACAAAATCAAGCCCTCATGAGAAATGTCCCATTGAGTCAGACTAATGGTCCATCTAATTCATATAAATTCAGCTGCTGCCTGGGGAGTCAAGTGAGTTGGCCACTTCCAGAAGTCTGTTCACCCTGGCTGCCTGCTGTATGGATGTTATGGGATTCTGCTTCATTTAGGATTTTGTTAGACTGTAATAACATAGATGCTTGTGTATAGTGCAGGAGCAATGCTGATAGTCTGGGGAGAATCAGAAGGCATAAGGTACATAACAGCATTACTTTCATAGTTACCTGTATTTGTCTGTCAGCATTCTCCTTTGTTTGCTGGGCAAGCATGAATCTTATTAAGTTTTTGTCTTATCCTGAGGTTTCTCCCACTGACAATTCAGGGTGGCTTCACCAGGTTTAGCAATAACATCAGCTGTACTGTTGAGTGGGCACTTCTGTTTTAGCTATTGTGCTGTCTAGACTTGAACCCCATAGTGAAGATGGACATTTTACATCGAGAGCAAAGATGATGACATTTGGGTAAACTTTTTCATTCAATGCAAAAATCATGCCAAATATGAGATAGTGTAGGAAAAAGCCCATTTGTGCACAAGATTGAAAGCTGATCCTTGGTGTGTTAGAGAAGGAAATAAAATAGAAAAGTTCCCACTCAATCCTGTACACAATCATATTTCTTTCTCTACCAAATGTTTGAGACAAATCAAAACATCTTTTATAACCAGCATTTTGCACTCAGAGATGCAGTCTACCTTGAGTGCCCTGAATGATTCCTGTTCTGTCCAGAAGCACCCTTTGCTTCTCCTCAGCAAAGCAAATGACTTACCACTGCAACAGTAGCTAAATTAATACAAAGGGTCTGGGATATGGGGTTATTTGTAGTCCATCTTCTTTGTCGTCCGTCATGGAACTACTTCTTTTAGAAGAGTGATTTTTGAACCTGTGAGTAGGAAGCTGCAGGAGGTGGGGGCAGAAGAAATAAATGTTCTTCAGTATGATTTTTGGGTTCACCACCCTTCCATTTTAAATTTCTTGGCAAGTACTAATGGGTTGTTCTACACAGCATGTCTTTCAAGAAGACATTTGCAAAGGGATAACTGATGTATAAGTATTTGCTAATGGGGGAGGGATGAGACACACTTGAATCTAGAAAGTCAAAGATGTAGTGTCTGTGATTGCCACAGAAAGCCACCAGCTAGCAACTGAGCTGGAAAGAAGAACCACAAAATCTTGATGCTAAGTTAAAACACATTCAATGTAAGCTGCAGTCTTAACCTCTATTTCTATGTGTTGTTTAGTTGCTTGTTTTTTTTAATTGAGTTTTTTTTTAATTCATCTGAAAATTGTAAAGAAAAAATCTGAAACTACTCTTTGACTCCCAAGAGCAGACCATGAGTATGCCTGATCTCCTACACCTGGAGAAATCACTACCAGATCAGTATCAGCATGCTCTCATTTTTCTTTGAAATCATTTGTGATCATACAGTGAAGAATAGAGTACCTAGTATGAGGTGCTGCTGACAACAGTGGTTTTTAATTTCTTAGTTCTTGAAACACCACAAAACTTGTTTTGTTGATCACACTGAAGTGTGACTCGTGATTATGTCTCCTGGTTCCCCTTCTCCCTGAGGGGGTGGTCAAGCAAGGAAAACAAAAATTGGTCTTAACTATGTTACAGGATGACAGAATGAGGCTCACCATCAGCATGCCTTGCAGATTTGTAATCACTGTCTTGTCCACATTACCAATCTGCTCTTGTACTGGTAAAGTCTCCCACTTCAAGCCTGAAGGCAACGTACAATTTTCACCCAGTATATTACACTCTTAGCTTAAAAATCAGCTAAGAAATTAAAAACTTTTCAGAAAGCTTTGGCAACACAGTAGTATTATTAGGTAAGGAAGTAAACCTTCTCACCCAATCTCTGAAATGGCATGTTTCTAGAAGAATGAGATACACATTTAAGCTTTAAATTGCAATAGCATATGTTAAAACATAAAACAAGAACATACAGAGAACTAAGGTAGTCTAAAAAATGTTCATAAGGGAAAATGCTTCTTGAAGTTATGTTCACACATTGTGAGATTAGATATTATTTTCTCCTCTAAGTCTCACTACTTCCATTCGCTGTACCAAAGAGAGAATATAACCTAAAATAAAATTTGAGAAATTTTTTTTGTTTGTGAGGGGTGGATTTTTTTGTTCTTTTAGTTTGTTTGGGGTTTTTAAGTGTCTGTACAGAGCTAAAAACAAAAATAAGTGGCCCAAACCACAATCCAAAATGTTGGGCAAAGGCAGAAATTAAGAGGAGACATATCATACTGAAGCTTTTCTGGATGCTACAAGCCCTCCAGAGTCAGAAAGAATGCTGACACATAACAAAACTTTTGTGATATGTCTTTCAGTGTTCAGGTATTGAATAAAAATTCCCTAATTAAATGGTAGAAAATAGATATATTAATTGGCATTCTTCTAACAGCCAGCTCACCATGATCTAATAGCTGGAAACCAAAACCAGTAAACATGTCCCTCTTGCCTTCAGCAATAGGTTTTCCAAAAAAGTTTTTTTTAGCAAGGCAGAAATGGAATGAAATAACTTGCATCACCCCCATTGCAAGTCATCTCTTTTCTTCTAGCTGGATTTACTCTCTTATCTAGAATTTGAAGCACAGCAATATGCTTTACCAAAGCACACTAACACCAGTTTAAGGGTCTACTATATGTACAGTTCAACAGCCCTCCTCACAGCCCACAGAGAGCTAAACATTTTCAGCAATGTATTTTACATCTCCTGATCTTGCAGAGGGCAGACAATGTTCAGTGAAGTCTCATTTTTGAAGTGCTAGAGGAGGCAAGGCTTTCAAGAAAGTCTTGCTACACATTAAGCTTTTATTTCATTATTAGAGTAGTACAGTCTCAGGCCTGCTCTGCTCTTAGCAAGTACTTTCTGAAGCAAAGTAAGAAATACAAATAGTTTTTCTTTTATCTAGACTCTTTACTGTCAGAATAGATACAGTTTTTTGAAAATGACTTGTATCTACACCTTTCTCATTAGGGCATGTGTAAACTGGACAATAAAACTATGCACTTTCTTATCCAGTCAGAGCCCACATAGCTACCGACATTAGAAAGCCCTCTTCCCTCCCCCAAACAAAATACCCAAACTGCAACTTCACAGAAGCCTACATAAGCAGGTGACCAGCTGCTATTCATTACTGTAGCTCCTTTGGTCCCCATCTATTTTCAACAGTTCTCTCACCCCTTCAGAGACTGAAAAAGAGCGCCACAAAAGCCAGGGGACTGATCAGAGACTTTCTTCTAAGTCTGCCACTAAGAACTGCTTCACCCTCTTCTGTCAATGCTAGGATTTCTCCTCTACCAGAATCATAGTTACTGAGCTGACTTATACACAAACTCCATGCCAGATTTTGCAAAACTATTCCTTTTCTGGGACCACTCCTGCCTCCTCTGCTTAAGGAATTGACTTTCCTTAGCCTCCCTCAAGGAACCATTTCACACCTGTGCACCGTAGCCTTTATATCAGCTGTTTCTAGTAAATGATCAGCTACAGCTGGAGGAGACAAGTAGGTGTTTTCCAGGCTCTTGCCATGTGCTGCTTTTATTTTAGCAGAGGTTTTGCAGAGGTTTTGCCATGGTGGACTTTGTGGTCCAGAGAGTGTGAGGTTTTTTCGTCTTTCTGGTTGACAAAATTACACTTAATTTTCAAAGGCAAAACTTAATTGAGACACTGACTCCGTTTTTCCCACGACCCCCAAGTGTTCAGTGATAATGAGGATTTCAGGCATTGGTACTTCCTTCCCAAACCACTGTGTGCTCGTTCTGTCTCTGTGCCACGACGCTCTGCTTTTGCCGTTGTGCCAGTTCCTTCCTGTGCCTTTTTTTTTTTTTTTTTTTTTTTTTTTTTCCCTCCTGTGCTGGCTAATTTTTAACCTGGATCAGTTTCCTGATCTGGTTCATAGGGCAGCCATACAAAAGACGTGTTAATGCGACTGAAAGAGCTGACAGGAGTAGAAATAAGTGACCAGAGGAGGAAATGCTTCAAAACAACATTGTTGCCAAATGCTTTGTCATGTAGAAAAGTCTCCAGGCTTCCTTTTATTGACGAAGAATTGCCCATTACTAAAATGCACACCCCGTTTGCTGTAATCAAACTCTGATGTTTGTAGCAGGAAGATTACTGGTCTTAAAGCCTAGAACACCCCTTCATTTTTCACATGCGTGCATGTTTGACATAATACTGAAGTCTCCACAAACTGAATGATTCATAATTTGAATATAGAGTACCGATTCTTAAATAGCTAAAAAAAGTCCCTAAGATTCTGAAGGTTAGAGGTTTTCTGAAAGGGTGTGAGGTAAAGGATTGTCTCAGTTACACATTCGGCATTAGTACCTTGCTGAAGTGCTTTTTAAGTGGTAACATTATTCACTCAGACAATAACTGTTATGAATCACAGCTGCTCAGCTGTGATGATGTTCCAACAACAGTCTAAATATTGCTGGCTCTGATCCATGAAACTAAACAACAAAGAAGTCAGATAACAAAAAAGCCAGACTTAAAACACCAATTAGTCTCCTTGCAGGCAATGTCCTACTTTACTGATCCAAAGCAGAGCTGTATCTAGCATGCTGATAAATGTTTTTACTGATTACTGCCATATATTCCAGCCAGCGGCTATGATGTGCAAAGGTCCACAGCAGAACTGAATTAACTTTAGCAAAGTTATTCTTGATATATACAAGCATCAGAGGGTGAAATATCCATGGAGAAAAATTTGCGGAGTCACCTATATAGTGTGCCGCTAGAAGCTTTACATACCTCTGGCTCCATGTGGTGACCTAAGATACAGTAATTCACCTGGGCTAGGCCAGAATACAAATATGCAGTGTATAAGTGTGGCATGGTGCTGGTCTGTGTGAGTGATAACCCTGTGATTCCTTTGGGAGTGTGTGTGTTTGTCTAGCCTCAGCTTCCCTGGCACAGCTGGCAGAGTGGGAGACAGCATACAGGCTGCTGCCACCAAGCAGAGATGTGCTGTGTGTATTTTACTCGGTGGTTTGTCCCTCACCCACATGTTCATGTGTCTGCTAAAAATGCTTTTGTGCAAGGCAGGTTTGCTCCACTTCTGATGCTTACTGCCTCGCACTTAATACTTCTGTTCCCTTGTGCCCAAGTGAGTGGCCTTGCAATTCATACCAGCTTCTGGGTTTGCTGAGAATTTCATAGAGCTGATTTAAGGGCAAGGAGTCTACAGCTTTCATGGAAAAACCATGTATGTGTCCTACACTTTGCAGCCTGTTCAGAGGTGATCATATATCCCCTCTGGGACCCAGCATGAGAGGCATCAGACAGACAAGCCGAGTATTTTATTTTTTTTCTCTTTTTCTTGGTTCCTCCGCCCCCCGCCTTGATGAGTCCTAGGACTGAGTGGAATTTGCAGAAAACTGCTCCAGTTCAGTTTTGGCTGAACTCAGTCTTCCCAATGAGGAACAGGGAACATAAACTCAGCTGGAACAAACCTATGGTTTATGAGCAGTTAATGTGGAGCTCTCATTCAGAGGCTAATTATCTAATTATTTAGTGAGAGAACTGCTGGGCAGCTGGAGTCCCTAGCTTTGAAAGAAAGGAAAACAGCAGGAATGAGCCAGCCCAGTTCATCCAGTAATGGAGCTATAGAACCCTAGGCATTTATTGCCATTCCTAAGCTGTGTCCCATTTCCAGAACTCCTCTCTGCTTCAGTCTTCGTGGTAACTGATGTTTAACCTGGGAGTCTGGCATACCAAGATTTTGACAGCTGCAAACATGTACAAAAAATGGAAAGCTGCGCTTATAGACTGGAGCTCACATTTTCCCTTAGCTGCTTTCCCTGCTTTGCTGCGTTGGATGAAAGGGAGCTTTTTCATCTTAAGCATCATCTTCCGTTACAGATCTTCCTAAATTTGCAATAGGGCCTACTGACATCAGCCATCTCATTTCTCCCAGAGAGACTCTGGACAGAGTAGTAAGTCAGCATGGCTATCTCTCTGTTGAAAGAAAAGATTTCTGGTGAGGTATCCCATCACATCTGCAATACCTGCACTATTTTACGGTACAAGCAGAGCACCTGCTGAGCAGAAAACAGAACTTCCAGGTTATAGAGTATTGCCGTGGGGAGCGGGGGATGGAATAAGCCTCTGCTTTTACCGAATGTGTCTCTCAGGTGTCTGGGAGATCACTTCAGCCAATACTGCATTGGTGCTTGTACAGAACGGCTCTTCTCACACCCGTGCCGGTGTCAGGCACAATTCTCACTCACCCACTGAGCCGGACAGCTCGGGCAGCCCCAGAGACAANGCTGGAGAGACTGATCCATGCTCTGACCCATCTGTTCAGATGCAGACACAGTGTTAACAGCTATAGGGTTAGGGCCCAGTGCTGCCTTTATTGGATGTGGTCTGTAGGCACCGGGGATGATTTTTCCCAAGAAGTTCTAGCTGTCACTGCAGCCAGCCCCTGGTAGTCTGTACTTTGAGCTCAGCTGGGCTCAGCTCCCGTGAATGTTTTCACTGGCCAGCTGTCAAGGAGGTGCTGATGGGTCTCATCTAATGTGAAGCAAATGAGAGCACCTTCAAAGCCAAAGTGATAAGGTCTCTGTCCACATCATCCGAACAGTTACATAAATACATGAGTGGTCAAAGCAATTCCCTTGCCCTGCTGCCAAAGGCAGATTAAATTGGAGATGAAGCTGGAAAATGCAACCAAGTGGTATAGAACTAGAAAGCCACCTGACAAAGCCAGATGACCTGCAGTGGTGTTTAAACTGTGCAGCTTATTCTCTTTCCATTACTGTAGATTCCTGCTGCAAATGTTCATGTCCCTCCTTCCCACTTTCTGGCTGTGGCTTTAAAGATAAAATTTGCATCTCTTTCTAAATGGTCTGTCAGGCTATAATGTCCTATATTGGTATCAGTGTAAATTGCAAAGAGTGAAGAAGGGCACGCAGCAGGCACACTCAGGGTAAGTCACCCGGCAAATGCTCTAAGTCTGCTAAGGACTTTGAAGGGAGAAGATGTTCTTGTGGGTTGGGGAAGCAATGGAGGGACATTAGAACTGCATTCAGCTGGGGCTCTATCATTCCAAGGCAGCCACTTAATGCTATCTTGATTTTGCTATCATCTTGGAGGCACAGTCCTTTATTTAACTCTTCAGATAGCTTGATTTCTTAATGTTTGAAAAGGACTATGTAATATTTAAATGGAAGGTGATAGGAAAGAACAAAGTGATATCTTAAAATGTATAAGCCATGAGTTTTTGCACGACCTGAAAATACCATGTCCCCTGAAGCATATCTTAGTATCTTCTAGGTGGAGCTTCTACATTTGGCTGACTTGAATCCAAACATTCAGACCCGATTACAAAATGTACCCAGCCTGAATTACCACTGATTTTATCAAAAATGTTCAATTGTTCCCACATGAATGTGAAAAAGAATATCTCTCTTAGGTAGACAGTTTGCTGGTTTTTTTTTTAATATGGGAGAATTCAGAAATAATAGGCTTTTTTATAAACTCAAGGAGGAGACATCATGAAGGCAACTATCGTGAACTCTGACCATGGCTGTACTGTGAATGTTTCTTTTCCAAGTTGAAAGTAAAAGATGTAGCCACAAGAGGGAGGCAGAACTCCTATGGCAGTATAGTAACCCCAGCAAAAAACGAATCAAATATACTCTCAAATCTTCCCACTTTGAGCTAAAATTGTCCAGTAGCCCTTGCATTGAGAGCAAAGATTGTTGGCTGTAACTCCTATGAAAGTTGGCTCAATGCATAATAAATACTAAATGGTCAATGTAAGCTGAAAATTAGTAACTAATACATCATTTTCTTGAACCTAAAATTTAGCTAAGAAATGACTTCTCAAGAGATTGAAACTGATTGTCATGTGCTTTTTTGTAGATGAAAAGGAAAACTGCCCCCATTATCCAAAGGTATATAGTTGTATTCTTGCCAGGCTTTAATACAGAAGGATCATTTTGTTTCTGAAGGAAGACTTTTTATAACAATTTGCTTGTTAGAAAATACATCACAAGGATGTATTGAAACACTTCCATTCCCATAGCACCTCAGCAAACAGATAAGGCATTAGCCTCAAATGTTGCCATTATTTATCCTATTAAGTACTTTCACGGGACAACAGGCTTTCTAGGTTCAGTGAGCTCAAAACAGAAAGCAATTTGTATGGAGGGAGAGGGCAGGTCTGGTGTCTAATTCCTGCTCCAAGGACTGTTTCCATAATATACTCAAGAGAATTTCAGAAACTGCAGCCAAGGATTGACAAATCTGCTCAGTAATCTGAACCCTCAAAGTCTTCAATCCTTATTTTCAGTCTTGAATTGCCTCCACCTCTGTACTGACCCTCTAGGTAGCCTCAAACAAGGAGGGGAGATCCAAAACCCCTTGGCTTCCCAGCAATGCCATGTTCTGACAAGCACACAGATTTATAGTACACAGTGTTCATTGTGAGCACAGCAGCAGGTCAGAATCCTCAGGAGAGGGAGAGCAGGAGAATGTCATGCTGGACTTGGCTGTATAGAACTGTGGTAGTTTGGGTCCCACACAGGAACATAGGTGTTTGCAGACATCCTTCATGCAAATTTATGAGAGCTTCTGGGAATTTAGTACTTCCAGAATGAGGCAGCAGCTGCATGGGGCTTGACCAGATGGGATTAGTGGGCTTGGCTGCCCAGACTTGGACTGAGCCTCAGTGGCTTACCTCAGGGTGGTTGGGAGGTGGCTCTTTTAAAAGAGTGTTCAGAAAATAAAAAGGACAAACCTTCTTGTTGAGCTATTCTTTCCATCAATGCATAATTTTATAGGTCTTTGCATGCCTATACAACACACACATATGCTTTTGTTTTTTAATAGCAGTTATATGTTATCCTATTACAGCATTTTTTGCTGGAGGTATATGAAGTACTTTATGTACCTAAATTTAAACTGAGTATGTGCATGACTGCAGACAGGTAAGGACTACTTGGGTAAAAGCACAAGTCAACACCACTGGAAAATTAATTTGTCTGTTCTTTTCTCAGCTAAACATAGAATCAGCTGAGGTAGTCAACTCTTACAGCCAGTTACAAGATTCAACTGGTTTCCAACAGGCCAAGTTCTGCATGGGGTTCACAGTCTTGAAAACCAGCGAGACTTGTGATTCATTGAGGCAGCTTGATGCAGCACGTCAGTGGTACAGGCAACAACCTGGCAGCAACCACTGGAGAGCAACAGTCCCTTCACTTCTGAGAACCCAGGGGGTGTAAGCATGTGGCTAAATGCCTTGTTCCAATCTGTGGTTCACTTCTCCAGGCAGGACCCATACTGCAGACCCCAACTTACCAAGCAGAAATGTCAACCAGCTCACAGTTTCATCATGCTGTGTCTGCTGGTCCTGAACAATTGGAGAGCTGGTTTTTGACAATGTAGTTCAGATCCAAATCTAATTCTATTTGTTCAAAAGACTTCCATTCTTTCATAACATTCATATTAATTTTTACACTATTTGTTCCTTTGTTCCCAGGGCCAGTGTTTGTAGACTGAGACTCCCCAAGTCCCATTTTTTTCCTGAGTTGTCACAGGACTTCATGAGGTATTAGCACACATTTTTCTCTGCTGAGATTGTAACTTCAGCATATCCCATTTTGCCACCAGCACTCCCCTGGGTGTTCCCCTTGCACTGTCACTTCTGGACTGCCATGGCAAAGGGCACCTGTAACAGCTTGGGAAAAAAAATCAAACACACCTGCTGACTTCTGCAGTGAGAAGCAAGGTTTGGATAAAATGAAGATGCGATAGCGGTTGAATGCTGTTACTCTCAGTTGAAAGCTGTCTGCAATTTTGCTTGTTTTGGTTGACCTGAAGTCAGAACTCTGCTACTCTGCGTGCACCTGCACCCCAGTGCTACTGAAGGCAGCACTACAGTCACCCCTCTCAATTAGGCTTGAGACAGACACCTTTCATAGCTGGTGTATAAAATACTAATCCAATTACGTTTTTATATACAGCAGTTGCTGTTAGGCTTCTGATACTGTGACCAGGACAGGAATTTTTTCTGGGACTAGTGCACTTCATGTTTCAGACACATCTGCTGTGACCCAGACCTGCACCTAAGTTAAAACAGTGGCTGCTTTTCCATCTTTTGCTTGATCCCCAGCTGACCTTCAGCACTTTTTGTCTTAAAAATTTACAACACATCTGGACTAGTCAGGGAGGGAAATCATGGCAACTAAGAGCACTGAAAGAAAATTTTGTTTTTTTCTCTCCAAATTGTGGTATCTTGTTCTAGTGATGTCTTTTGTTTGGGTACACATTGCTCTGGCACTCTAACTTCCCCATCTCTTGTAGGGTATTATTTTGGCTTATCTCTAAGGGCTGCATTATTGCCAAGGACCTTTGATGTCCCTGGTTTTAAAATCTTTTTTTTTTTTCTCTCAGTCTTTCTTTTTAAAAACATTGTGCATTTTAGCAAGCTATCAGGGTTAATATAATCCTACCCTCCCAGTTTTGTATGTTCATTTTCAAAAGTCACCAAGTATCTGAATTGTAGTAAATAAACTGCTAGTACTGACAGCCCCTGAACCTTTTTAAACTTTCCTTGTTTCTTCTGGCAGACCTGATTTAGTCTGGAATAATGAACATGAGGCATTGTACCTTGTGTATCTCCATTTTCTGATACTGTAACATGGTTGATACTGTCAGCTGTACTGAGCTCAGAGCAATACTCTGAACAGCACTTAAAATGGGTATCTGATTTTCTTTGGCCAAGAGAGTGCCCAGCTCTTCAGTCTGACACAAGGAATGCTTTTGAGAAAAAGAACAGCCTGAAGGGGGTCTCAGTGACTCTGAGAGAAGTGGAAAGATGTATGAAATGACACATAGCTTACTGAATTTTGAAGGAACCAGAGAAGCATAGCAGAGGACTCTATGTACTTATAGACCTTATACTTGCTTTGCAAACAGATGTTCTGATCACAGGAAGGTATCACTCTTCATGTACTCCTGGTTTTAGTGGTCAAAGAAGAGAAGAGACCACTGAGCAGAGGCTTTAATCCCCTATTACTTTGTTTCAGGATGGATTTGTTCAAATGCTGGAACCATCTTCCATGTTATGTCAGTACTCCTCCAAACAGCTGTTACATGGCTCAAGCTCTAGGCCTGCTCCATTTCCTTTGCAGTCTATCGTTCAATCAGCATGATCAAATTAAATAATCTCTTTTCTGCATGTAGTCCCATTATTCCTAATTTATGTTGTCCTTTATGCCATTCAAAATATTCCCTTTCCTCTTCTGAATTCAAGACTTCTGATTTATCAGAATATACAGCACATACAACTTCAATTTCACAGTGAAAATGTGGATATGCTGTTTCATCTTAACATTTATTTAAATTTTCACGTAGTTTAAACAAACCATGACATCCCATTTCAACTGATAAAATAAAGAAAAAATAAACCACTTCTACGAAGTTAGCCAGTGTATAGACTTAATTATTTTACAAAATAAAAAGGTAGGAACATGTTACAAAATAATAATTAAACCAATCCATGTCAATAGTGCAAAGAATGAACTGCAAATATGAAAGAGAGAGAGGGGGAGGGAGGGTAGGACGGATGGGAGGATGGATGGATCAATGTGTGAGTGAGTGGGTGGCTGGCTGGGTGAACAGAACAGGAACATTAGGAACAGCTGTGCATGTTATCAAACAAAATTTTGTATCCAAGGCATGTAGATTTAGTTTCAGTGGCAGAATAGGGTAAGTTGTACTTCATCCATGAGTGATCTCTGTGTGCTGCAAATCCTTGTGCTGCTCAGTTCTGGAGGTTAATACAGCTATGCACACAAACTGCTAAGAGTCACTGAAAGGAATTTTTCACCATCTGGAACAGAGGTGACCTATCAAGAGCTTGATTAGTGCATTGAAGGGCCAAGGAAATTACTGAGAATTTTATGCAAGCAAAAGAGTAAGCACCTCCAGGCTGAGCTTAGTACACCTTTTCCACTTGCTTTCATGCTCTTTTGTGTGCAGTTGCCCTCTATCCTGGGAGGTGACTGTTCAAGAGGGAGTCTTAGCAGCTACTAAATAATGTGGACAGGTGTTGGATGTCCTGTCAAGTAAATATGTCAGCCAGCAACCCACCAGAAAAGGAAAATTATTTCTGCAGTGTTTCTAATGATACTGCTGTATCTCACTCCTTCATAGGATGACTAAATTTGAGTCTAAATAAAAGAAAGACCAAAAATAACATCAGTTGGTTTTAGTATTTCTCAGCTGAATTTACCCATTTTCCTTTTCTAGCAGAGTGTCCATAGTTAATAAATGTAAGAGACATTAACTAAAATAAGTTCAGCTGCCTGAAGATGTTCATCTTTACCGCTTGTGATCAAAGACTTTATTTTTCTAGGCAAAATTCCATACAATACCTCAAGTCTTACCACAGTACAAAAATTAAAACCATAATGAGAAATAGAGAGAGGACTGAAAGTGAGAATAGCTTCAGGGGGTAAACATAGGCTTACCTTGAAGGCACATTTCCTGCATGGAGTGTTTGAGTACTACAAAGCTTTCAAATATACCAAAGGACAGTGACTGCATCTTTCTCAAAAGAAGTATTCATCTGAAACTAGTCAAGGAGATTTTTTCCACGTGATAAAAAAAGAAAAATCATCCCCACTATAAGCATAGCTTGTATCTAAATAATTTATGCTACTTTCAAACTCACAAACCTCTCAGATCTTTTCCCTTCTGTCAACAGTCTGTCCAAATTACTACTATACTCACATGGGTGAAGAGTATATGTATATAAGGTACATATATGACAGTGTGTAACACTGAAAAACTGACACTGTTTAATCAATAAAGAACAGTGGAGACCTCATTAAGGGCACTTAGGATACCAGTGTTCAAAATCTCAATGCTCATAATGGTGCTGGACTGAAAAAACAATTCAGTTGTGACACCTGGTGACACCAACACTAGATTTTCGAAAGAATTTGGTTGTTAGCACTCTTTTGAAAAATCAAACTACATACTCCAGTCCTTTAATAGGAAAGCAGATCTTTTTAAACTCTGGCTGAGGTATTCATCTTAAACTCTTCAAAATTCAGTGGCAGGTACATCTAAAAACACTCTCCAGAGATCAGAATGGATTAAAATACCTTTCATATAAACCAGAACACTCTTCCAGTTTTGCCTGATTAAATTCTTGACTGTTGGAAGAGATACTTCTGTGTACAACTAACTACGTAAGAAAGATTACAGTTAGGTCCATACTCTTTCTTTCATCCATTGATTCTGAATTTTTTAAAAAACACTGATGAACACTGATGAAGTGCTTAAGAGATTAAGTAAATCCAGAAACCTCCAATATGTTTATCTTTCAGTTTCTGGAACAGAATATTCTGTGGCGCAAGTATGATAGAGGCTGAATAGTTTAACAATTCAACAGAGATGGAAAATTATATTTGTTTTATTTGCTCCCCTCTTAAGGGGTACAACATTATTTTGCTAATTTGTATTACTTACTTGTGTAAGTAATGAGCTCAGGGGCAATAGCCAAAAATTCAGACACTGAGCCTGCAGGTCAGAGTAGAAAATTTTCCTTTCTTTCACAAAATGTTCTCATACTTCCTCAACAACATCTCAGCACTGCTTCAGCTTGGTTTTTTTAATCTTTTGATGATGGGATTTCAGAAACTGTACATTAGGAGCTGCAGTGAAAAGTAGGAAAACCACCCAGAAATTCTTTGCCTTTGAACAGAAGAGTGAAATTTGTAGGAGTTGCCATGCAGCTCATCACAGCCAACCTGTGACGGAGCTGAGAATCTGTCTCAGATCCAGCCCCATGCTCTTGGATATTTCACAACCTATACAGGTTACCATTAATAATATCAGTGATTTTAATCCATTGATCTCAACATTCTTCATAGAAGTTTTCTTCCATTTACAGAGATGTTGCAAATGCTTAGTACTAACTGGTGTGCTCCAGGGGTCCAGAAGGGCTACCTGCAATGGAGTATTACAGGCTTAAGAAGTCCTAGAAGGACTGAGAATTTACATATTTACAGCGGTGTACCTGTGTAAGTATGTATCACTAGGGTGATGCAGGCTTGAAATTTAGGTGCATATAAAAAAGGCATTTATAAGTTCCCTACAATTTGTTTTAAATTCTACCACTACCAGTTTCAGACTCAATGAAATTAATTTCATGTTTTATTTGGGATTTTAACATTGTAGTAATTTTTATAGGAGTCACAGTGAAAGTAGTAAATCAAGATGGTATTATTTTTTTAATATTAAATGTAAAATTAAATACATTTATAAAAAAAGCTTTAATTTTAATTATGATTTTAAATTACATTGCCAAAGTTTTCCAAATGTGTGTTTTAAAGTCAGTAGTAACCTTTCAAAAGATAAATGATTTAATAAATTACTTATTTTACATTTACCATTAAAGACAAAATATTACACAAGCCATAGAAACAACTAAAAATGGGTACTTTTAACACTGTTTTCTCTGAAAATATGTGTAAATGAGTGATTTATGTCTTCTGCATTTTTATGTAGGAAGAGGTTTTAAGACTTGCTGTTACTTCCAGCTAAGTGGGGATAAAAAGATCTCCATAATAGAAGCTTGTTGTTAATTTTTGGAAAGAGATTTTGGGGCCCAGTTAATGGGAGTATTATAAAGATATAAGTTACTTATATTGTAGGTTCAAGGTAGAACATGAAGATAGTATTGTGCTGAATAGACTTCCAAGGATTTTCAGGAAGACAAACAACATTGTCTGTTAAAGTAATTGTGTTTGACATTTTCAGTAACCACCCACTTTACCCATCCAAGAAAACATATAAAAAACCCGCAAACCCAAAACTAAACCCCCATATTTTTCCCTTAAATATCTTTCTAGGCAGGAATGATCTAATCTTGGCAAAGTCCCTCCTGTATCTCCACTATTGTAACACACATTCCCTACTGCTAGCAGCCATAACCATCTTCAGTCAAGATACCAGAACAGCTCAGACTAAAAAGTAAAAATTTTAAAGAAATTGCAGAGGCTTTCTTGTAACTTGTGCAGACCCCATGAAAATGTGCACAGTGACATGTTGCCATTCAGGGGATGAGACAGGAAGGGGTGAACAGAACAGCTCTGTGATCAGCTGTCCTGTCTGCAGTTCATCTGCTTAAACATAGAGACCATTCTCTGTGTTTAAGATGCAGAGTGTGTTGATTCTCCACAATGATGCTCAGGGTTTTCACTCGGTTGACCATTTCAGAAAGGAGATTTTATAAAACTTTTCAGAAAGGAGATTTTATGTAATTTTTCACTTGATCCTCCCTGAATTTTATTTGGCAGTTC
Source organism: Pardalotus punctatus (assembly GCA_013400915.1). Classification (NCBI taxonomy): domain Eukaryota; kingdom Metazoa; phylum Chordata; class Aves; order Passeriformes; family Pardalotidae; genus Pardalotus; species Pardalotus punctatus. Next base: position 1,422,338 of record VZTX01027324.1, read on the forward strand.
AGAAGGAAGAGATTCAGTCAATGACCAAACCAAAGGGCATTGAAACAAAAGGCTTAGTGTAGGAGGGCAAGATGGTGAGATAAAGGCTGTTTTCTGGTGTAGTTGTGATGGTTGCCAGACCATACTTGAGTGCAGAACCTGGATGGTGAAAAGGCAGAAAAGGCAGGCTTGAGTGTACGACTCTACATATATTGTTCCAGCAAAAGCCCATGGATCTGCTCCAAACAAACCACTGACCAGCTTCTTCTCAAAGTATGGATCATCACAAGGAAAAAATTACACTCTTCAGAGCATTATTTTAAAAGTAGTAGTCCATAATTTTTTAAAAGAGAAATATCCAACCCCTGCAAGTCCTTTCTTCCACGTTTGTTAATTTGACCACCCTTTTTTGGACTCGCAGACTGATCTTCCTTTACTGTGTAGCACATTCATTGACATTTACAGTACTTTCTCCCTTCAGATCCTCATTCAAGCTTTTTTTCTGCTCTATTTCAACCTGGTAGAAGAAAAAAGGGGAGAATATTAGTAATGAGAAAGGAAAACAAAAGAATCAATAATCTTCCTCAGTGGTGGTTCTTGTGCTCAGGTGAAGATACTCTTGCTGAACTGAGAGGGCTGTGAGGAAAAACAGACTGAGGGTCAGGGAAAATTGGATTTTATTTACTACAATAATTTTCAGTCTAATCTGAGCAGTTCTACAAGTCAACAGTGTCATGAAGTAATTTCCAGAAGAGATAATGTCATGCAGAGAACAAGTCTCACATTATTTTATATTCATTACCATTCCCAGTTGTACTCTGAATACAAACCCAGAGCCGAATCTGCAGATGATAGTTTCCTAAGTGACAGCAGAAAACCAGTCTTAATCATAAATTCTGCAAAGACTGATGTATAAAGCAAAGAGATTTATTTTCTAAATGATCTTGATTTTGAAGGGACACAATAAGGATCATCAAATCCAACCCCCTGCTCCTTGAAACACTGCTTAACACTACCCCAAATATCAGCACACTCCCTGCTGTCCTCAGGTTCAGAGGTGTTTTGGCCTACTGGGACAGGGCTAAGGGCATCTTTGTTTGGGTTCTAAATTTCCACATCTCTGAAAATTCAGGAATAATCCAATGTTTTAATTCTTAAAAGGGATACTTAGGAAGATCAAATACCACCTGCAGAGAATTTAAGAAACTACTAAAAATGTAATTAAAATTACTAGTAAAAATATTTGCCATGAGAGTCTTTTTAGCATCTTTCATCATTGCTCTTAAAGAAGGCAGGTAGGATGCCAGTTTCTCTGCTGAGTATTCAGCTAACATGCAAATTTACTGAGATATTTTGGCAGGTATATACATAGTGTACTTTCCCATCTGCTTCTCTCCTTAGGGCAGGCAGAAGGAAGAAATATTTAAGCAGAGAAATAATGTAATCCTTTTGTCTGCAGCAGGACTCCCATGGTAGCGCTCCCACTATGAAGAGCAGCAAAACTCGCTGTTCACACTCTCACCGTATCAGCTAATCCCCAGGAGCTGGCTGTGTGCACACTCTTCACAGACAACTGCAAGCAAATTTATTCCATCTTTGCTGGGGGATAATCCACTGCTTATTTGCCGTGAATCAATAGCTGCACATGGGTAGCTACTGCACACAGCCTGGCATGTGCCAAATTCCCACCTCTTTTGTCCATGGTATTTTATTTGTCTGCCCATACTTTTCAAGACAATGAAGCATACAAAGTAACCATGGTGATTGCCACTGCTCACTTCTACCTTGTAACTGTAGTGTGCTGAATAGTTGACCCACTTCCTCACATCGGTCTTGTCCTCGACAGAGATGGACCGAACAGTGGCTTTGGAGGCAGAAGTGGTGGGCATGTCAAATTCCACATCTACATAACGGACAAAACTGGAAGGCACTTCCCGGTCAGAGCCAAGCTCTAGGTGACAGAAGAAGCAGTGAGGATGGCCAGAAGCTGGAAAAAGAGAGAAAACAGTAATGAGATTTGTGTTAGATTAATCAAAACCACAAGACCTAGGAGAAAGCAGCATCATGAAGCTGCAGGAAACTGTGAATCTCCCTAGGTGAGCTAGTTCACAGCAAGTGACAGTATCTTACCTGCTTCAATGAGGTGGAAGTTGCCAAAGGAATTAAACAAAATGCAAAAACACTGCACTGCAAAAAGGATTGCCAATCACTCTAGTTTGCTTTTAGTGGGTGAAGGTATAAGAAGTAAATCAAGGACAGTAGGGTAAATGTATTTGTCCTCTTTTGATTCCCTCAGTGTCTACCACATACTAAGTACATCATGGCAGATCCTTCTGAAATGTTATGAAATGATAGTAAGGAAAGGAGGGATTTGGAAATATTTGATGTTTATTTGAAATTCTTACCCCTCTTTTTAGCAGAAGAAAATGTACTGGATAAGGTGAAGTAACTCTCCTGGGTTCAAAAAGTAAATTTATTCAAAGCTTTAGAATAACCATTTATTCCTCACTCGAACCCATGACAAGGTGGCCAGTCATTAAGGATGGCAAGGAGAGAAAGTAATGTTTAGCTCTGTCATCTGTAAATGACTCTTACTATTTTTTCCCCTTTGCTACTGGACAGCAGTGATGTTTAAAAATAAAAGTAGGGACTTCAGTCAAACTAAGTTGGCTTTTTTTTCTGACTGCTGCCAACTCCCTAAGCTCTTGAAAAAGTAATTTAGTATCTCTGCCTCAGTTTCTCTATTTGTAAAATGAGGATGAAAGCCTTCACAGCCACACAGGGCTTTGTGATTGAAGGGATCCTATTATCTATGTATGTGTAAATGAATGTATAAATAAATGAATGGAATCCTTGCCTGCCTTTATTATAGGCTTTAGTATTTCTGACTACTTGTTCATTGGGAAAGTTCTTCTTTATACAGGTCAAAGATATACAGGACAGAGACAGAAGGAGGAAGGCAGGCGCAGTAAAGAGAATTAGGTGAGGAAAGCCCAGAAGCTCCAGGAATACACTACTTAGCCCAAAAGTCAGCCTTGTTAAGCTGAAGCTTGAAAAGCAACATGTGGGATTTTGAAGTATGACTTGTCCCAATAGGATGAAATTAGGCAGTCTTTAGAGGGCTTAGGCACTGCAACATCCCACCTGACCTCTAAAATAGAGCTGGAAAAAAAATTCCACTCTGTGCAAGTCTGGGTAAGAATTTCATCTAGAGTCAGCCTCATATTTCAAAACAGTCTAGCCAGAGTTCCCTCACTGCTGGAAGGTTTGTAAACCAATGTGTGTGCAGCAAATCCAGTGAGAGGCTGTGCAGTTTAGCAGAGACCAGGGATATGCAGCACCGTAGCTGGAGCCAACTTATGAATGAATGGGTGCAGTATCAAGCAGATACAGAAGCTCAAGTTCTGCAAGCATTAAAATATATCTCTAGCTTTTCATCAGGATCAATCATCCCAAGCAGAGTGCTGACTCATTTGCCCTGGTTCTAGAGCAAGCCAGGGTCTGACAGCCCCTCCTTGCTTTTCATACCTGGAGTCTGCTGGATCCCAAGCTGTGGTGCACATCAGGCCTTCCAGCTGGTCCCGCCCACCACAGCAGGGCAGCAGCCCCAGGAGCTCTCAGGGAGATCACCACGCCCTCCAGCACCACAGTGCTTTCGCTTCTGGCTGGTTGTTGAGCTTGGCTGTGGTGGGCACAGCCATGGCGGTAGCACACTTCAGCATCTGCCATGGGGCCCTGGGTGACACAGCACTCTGGTGCTGCATTATGAAGATGCCTAAAAATGGCTCAAAATTTCTGTTTTCAGCACTCAGTACTGGCAACCAACCCCGAGCCTCAGGCTCTCCATCCATCCATTCATATCTCTTTCCTTACACTGCACCACTCTCAGCAGACCCCTCATTGCAATCCATCCTGCCCATCTGCTTTGCTATGCTTTTCCTCTCTAGTTTGCTGTGGGTTGCTCCCTCCTTCAGGCTGGAGATCCACAGCAGCCAAGGAGCAGTGGCTCTGTGCTCCATGCAGGGCACATCCACGGCTGCAGGATGTTCAGCTCATGCTGTGATGCTCCTGAGCTGGCATGTGCTCAGCTGCTTTGGGGTGGATGTGTGTGAAGGTATCACTGCGAAGTGTTTAACTGGGCTTGCCTGAGCACACTGCATGTCAGGTGCTTTGGAGAGCTGAGCTTTTAAACTCTTCATAATTTCAGCTGGACACATGGAATCAGCAACGTCTTTTAACACACCTAAATGCGGATATTCATAGGCTCAAAATAAAAAAAAAAGGAAAAGGAAAAACAAAGGAAAAAAAAGGAGGAGGAAAGAAAGGGGATAAAAAAGGTAACACCCTCCCCCCAATGCAGTTAACAAGGCAGTTTGTCAATAATTTAATTTCTTCTAGGAGGAGCACCCATTAACAGAAAGGACCATGCACAACAGTAAAAAAAAAAAAAAAAGTTATTAATTAAACCAGCTCAGTATGGTGGATAACAAGGTGAACAGATTAAGAAAGCAACTCACTCCTCCACTGAAGCTGTTGAGAAATTACCTAGCCTATCAGTGTTCATTACTGTCCCGGGTATGGGGCCCACAAGGCACAAGGCACAACTTCTATAGACTGTTCAACAGGCTCATTCAGAGCTCTTTCTCTAATGGATGGGTACACTTGTTAGTAAAATCAGTAGGAAATCAACACAGTGCTTTTGTTTTGCACCTCTTCTTTCCTTGAACTACTACCAGTTTGTTCTGACAATCAAGGATCTGATAATATAATTCATATATATGCATGTGTTCCTGTGATTAGAAGGAATCTGTTCCAAATGACTCATGACACTCCAAATGTCCCAACATGTTTGGATTAAAAGACTTAATTTACTTCAGAAAGTATTCCAGGCAGCATGCCTGGGATCCACAGTCAAACTAGAGAAAAGTTCAAATCCAGATCCGAGGCTCTGCATAGAGGCTACATCACTGCTTCACAGAAAGAGCTGTTTACATCGCTGTTTTCCCATGATCGAAGTCTGTTTGGGTATTTCCCTAGTATTCTACTGCTGGATTGAAAAAAAACAAAACATGTCATACTCAGCCAGCAGAAACTGGAGCTCTAAATAGTTTGCAAATAGGTTTTCTTTATCAACTCTTTTGATCATATTAATTTTAAATATGAGAAGGGCAATAAAGTTTACCAGGCTATTTTGGACAGGATTTCAGCAATGTGCTCAGTAGAATCCAGTCCATACTTTTTCCTTAGGTCAAATCATAGTCAGAGTATGCACTGCCCTTCATTTGCTATATGCGTTTCAATGTTCAGTCATAATCAGATGCTTTGGCTACAAAATAATACAGACAGTGCTGATAACACTGTCTCCTAGAGTGAGAGTGCAAAGGACCCCATCCCATTGCAAAGTACAAAAAGAAAACATTTAGTTAAGACAGCAAAGCTGCTGAAATAATTCTTAGAAATTTGGGTGCTTAGGATACTACAACCTGCACACAAACAGTGAGCTTTGCTAGGATGTGCTCTCTCCGGATGGCAGGGCTGAGGATCATGCCCCTCCCAGCTACACAGAGACTGCACCACTCCATATATGGGGAATGGAGCGAAGCACAGGAGGTCCAGCTGGCTACCTGCAGACCTCTGGAGTTCGGGGCTGTGTTTGCAAGGGACGATGTGTCAGAGCACACACCGCAGATGAACAAAAGTTCCCATAATGTGTGCGTACATACGTACTCCTGTGAGCACACTTGGCAGACAGGCACATGTGCTGGAGGAGCGATGCAATGCATGTGCCTCAAGTGGTGTGGACACATTGTGTGTGGCCTCTGGAGGCAGGTGGAACTGCAGGCTGTGGTCACCTGCAGCACTTCCCTCAGCTGCAATGTGATGCCACTACTTCTCTCCTGCTCTGGAGTCCCAGGCACCAGAGCAGTTCATTAGCAGGCCGGATATTTACAGAAGACCCAGAGTGCTCTTAGAGATGAGTTACAGGTATCACAGTAAGAGAGCATAAAGTATGAGTCAAGGGAGTAGTTATATATTTAGTGCTTGAGAACTGCATAATTTATAAGGACTTTGCAAATACATGAAGAAGGGTTATTTTATGACTTGTGGGTAGGGCTGGATACAGCCAAACATGCACAAGGCTGGCAGTTAGATCCCACATCAGTATCACTTGGACAAAAGCGTATGTGGTCCATCACACAAATCTAAGAAGGAGTGGGAGTGAATGCTTCTGAGTACCACTTATATACCTACCTCTTTGTTTGCCAATACTTTGAGAAAGGAGAACCATGGGACAAAGTACCACCAATTAATACAAACAGTCCCTGAAGGGCAAGGTCAGGTTTAAACTACACTTGGCCTCCTCTGTCATCACTTTGGGATTCCCTCCCTCTCACATACCTCATGTGTCTTGGCCAAGACAGTGCTTCCAAGGCTCTTCCTCTCCCTTAAATAACATCTGATCTGACCGGAGGGGTGAGGACACTCTCTTCCTCTCAGGATGTAAACAAATACCAACTGCCCTGCGTTTTGCATGGTGACACTGATGGATAGATGCTCTGTGGCAGGGGTCCAAGCAGCAACAAATCTGTATTTCCCCCTGTCACAGTGTATATACAATAAACAGTCACAATGGGAGAGATGGGATCAAGGAAACAAGAGGCACAGATCAGTATCTCCCTCAGAGTAGTGATGGGTAAGGCAGCATCACTTGCAGGAGGCAGTAGAGACAGGAGTTTTGCCTCTTCTCCTGGTTTGCTGCTGGCATGTTCTGTGATTGTGTTAAAGTCTGGGGGCTTTTGTTTCCTCAGCTCTAATGTCTGTACAGTACACTGAGATCTTTGGAGAGAAGACACCACAGAAGGCCCAATTTAACAGCATCTCATTCTCAGAGCTCATGCAGATGGCATATTGAGATTTTCCTCACAAGCATATTATTGGTCATAAACAGCTTGAGGTTAATTTCTCATTGCTATATTTCTCTTGAGTTTCCAAGCCCTGTCTTCTTATGCTTCACTCTACAGGAAACATGGAGCCTTCCCTTTTGTCAGTGATATCCCTTCAAATTTGTAAGCTATGGTGTAAACTAGTGTCCTTGGGCTGAAACGTGATCGAAAAGATTAGGACACTTGGATCACTGTTTTGCTGACACTATAACTCAAACTCAGGAAAAATGTTATGCCCTTAGAGAGTGCCAAATCTGGTGCCACAATGAATTTTCCTTCAGGGAACACTGAATACAGAAACCCTCCCAGTCACCCAGATGCATTACTACAGCATTAATACTGAAAAGTCCATCTCATTTGTAAAAAGCTATTCTAGATCAGAGAAGTCAAGAAGTAGAATTCAAATAAAAATAAACCTGAGTTGTCCACCTTTCTTGAGCACCATGGATGACAGACAGCAAATAGAATGACTGGCAGCAATGGCCAAAGGGAACTGTAGCTTGCCCACATTATTTGAATGTTTAATTAGGACTATGTTACTCGAAATACAAAGACATGGGATAGGAATATAAAGTGGGTTTCATGTTGGTATTCTCTCTTCAGATTTAAGCTGTAATTGCCTATCTGCACTGATTACAGAAACATAGCTACAAACTGGTGTTTGGAAATTTCTGGTATTTTTTTTAAAAAATGGTTGAGCAACATCTTCTTTTCTCTTACAATCCCCATTTCAGATAATTTATAGGCATTAATTGTGGCACATGCATTGAAATATATAGCACTGGCCCAGTATGCTTGGAAATGCATAGAAAAGATAACACATGTGCTGGAACTACAGCAATTTATCTGATCCTGTCATTCAGCTTCACAGAATCTTGCTTTTGCAAATTACCTGAAAAAGCCCTGCTTCCACAACCAGTACTGACCACACAGACATTTGATGCCTATGTCTCATAATCAGAGAATGACAGAACCATTTAACTAAAAAATACCTTTAAGATCAAGTCTAACAACCTAGGAAAAATATCATCTATCACTAAACCATGCCCCTAAGTATCACATCTACACATCTTTTAAATACCTCCAAGCAGAGACAGAACCCACATTTTTGCATCTAGAAAACCTAGAACTGTTTTTATCATTAGCTGTATTTGTAGTATACATAAAACTATTGCAATGATGGGCCAGATAAATGTTTCATGCAACAATGTCCTTTGGTATACTATAGAGGACGATACGTATCTCTCACCATTTAAATTCAGTACTTCCCATCTTCCAAAATACATAACTTGTTTTAGTTTATTCCTGCAGAGATGGTATGCATCACTCACCTGAGTTTTTGTCAGGCAGTCGGTTTATCCTCCATACAATGGCATTAAAGGCATGCTCATATTTGGCGGTTCCCAGAGTTACTCTCATTACTGGCTCAGAACCAGACAGACCGGTTGATCCAAAAGTGGCTCCCTTGTTCACCTTGGCTTTCAAAGATTTCTCTCCCAGGACGCTCTCCCTGCGGAAGTTCTTCACCCATTCATTTGGCACGGGGTAGCGGATCATCACGTTTTCACATGGGACCTGAGTTAATGGGTCATGGTTGGAAGAGAACCCCGTGGACATCATCAGCCAGCTCTGCACCTCCACCTCAGCACCATTGATGCTGGCAGCTGTCCTCAGAGTAAAAGGCAAAGTTTTCTCAGCAAAGACAGTCCTGAATCTCATCAGTTCAAACCGGCAGGCATCCAAGGGGTTGAACAGGATAATACGGGAGTTATTAAACATATCCTCATCCACACATGAATGGAACCGGCAGCTGTATAATTTAATCCACTTAGTGGTCGTAGTGGGCATAATATCCTGCCTTGCAACTATTTCATTCCCTTTGATCAGGATATCATTAAGGCCCAGTCTGCATTCTGCCAGGCCAGAAAGGAAGCTGAGAACATAGATATGGGTCAGCACACTGTGCTGGAGAATCACACTATCACCTTTGGCCAAGATGCCATGAAACTCATCCCTGACATCCACAGTGATTTCTTCTTCTTGATAATTCAGTCCCACTGTGCTCAGATCTGTTAATGAAGCTGGCAAGTTCATCAGTGTGTCTTGCACAGCAGTGATGAAGCTAAGGAAGTCTTCATAATCTGTAGTCCCAAGTTTGATAATTTGCTCTCTCTCTGCTGTGTGTGCAATGGCTGGCTTAGGCTGATACTTCTTTTTCTCCTTGTACGTTGTGCGATCCAACCGCACGCTGTGTATCCTTCCATTCTCATCATAGTTCTGGAGTTTGCGCTCTGAAATCTCATGATTGATTTCAAGTTTGAGTTCCCGGAAAGGCTTCTCTAGTCCCTTCTCATAAAAAAGCTGTATACATCCGCTCTTGGTCAGCTTGACGTATATTGGTCCCCAGTGCCTGGATGACATAATGTTCTTCTTCTCTGGGATCCTGAGCATCATTGGCCATCCATCCTTTGGCTGAGCTGGTGTCAGGTTAAATAAAGCTGCATGCAGATCATATGGCATCATGGGGTCATCATCAGGCAAGGTAGGACAGCTCACATGATCTGGGTCTCCAATCCGGAGCTGTTTGAGCTGCTCTACAGCATCTGTGTGGGTTACAGTTTTGTTTGCCTCATGGAAACTGATGGTATCAGGCTCTTGGAGAATAATGAGAGAGTCTCTTTGGCTTTTGCCTGGAGCACTGGAGACAGAAGAGCTTTTGGAACGCCTCTCTCGCTCCTCAAAGAACGAGCTGAATGGATTGATGGGTGAGGGTTGGACATCTCGAAGGGATTCATCCAGAAAGGGATTAGTAGCACTCCATGGTGGTGTTTCAACAGAAGGCAACTTGGTTAAGGAGGAGAGATCTAGTTTTTGAATTTTGGAGAGGTCTCCCAATGTGCTTTTAGGACGTTCTCTTTTCTTCAAGGATGTAGTGAGATTAAAGTTAACATCTGGAGCCTGTGTTTCTGCAGGTGGGGTATCTGTTTTCAAGGGAGAAAGGCTCTGTGGTGAAAAACTGACTTCATTGTCATCAAAAGTCACCCAGCTGGGAAAGCGAACTGTGGTTGGGGTAGATGAATGGCCATTCATGGAGGCGTTGTTCTGCTGCCAGTTGACAGCCTCCATATCTATCTCTTCATCTTCCTGGAGAGACGAGGAATTGTCTTTAAAAAAAGAGGGGAGGGGAGGAAATTTCAGCTAATTATTCTGAAGTTACCTAGTTCTCTCCACAAAAAAAACAACCCCAGTCTGCATGCTCAAGGAAGGCCTATTCATATGTTGGGCAAGAAGAAAACAGTCAAAACACCTGGCTAAAATGCTGAAGAGTCTGACAAGAATTAATGAAAAAGTAGATAGTTGAACATGGAAAAGGAATCCAGAAAGAAATACTAAAGGAATGAATGCAATGATTGTATTGATCTCATCCCAACATAATGACCTAGAAGAGAAGCCATATGTCATGGTGGTTTTTTAAAACTTCCCTCTCTAAACTTTGACGATGCATTTCCTCTCTACAATTTTCTTCTGATATTTGCCTGGAGTGTTCCCTCACTCTTGTTATAATTTTTTCCCTTTTTTGTCCCCATAGCCTTTGCTCTACGAAGAATCCAGTAGAAAGAGGAATGAACATTGAGGAAGAGCACATCTGCAATCTGTCCCCACGTACTTGTCTGTGTATTTGCTGTTATCACAAAAGCACATGGGGTATGGTGATGACACTGTAAAAGGTGCCAGGGTGCAATTTTTACCCAGGATGAGTTCAGTAAAGAGACGCTTTGTCTTACCCAGTGTGCAAGAGTCTGACAGTCCTTGGATGTCTCTGAAACGTCTCTTGGAGAAGCTGTGACCTAAGGATGTATGTTAGGATAAGGAAAATTGTATTTTTGACTTGTGTTGTGGAAGCTTTCCTCACCCTCTCTCAGGACATGGTACCTTTGACTGCCATTTTCCCAGTCTCAGGCTCTGCCAAGACACTTTGTAGAAACCTGTATCACACTGTGCTATTTCAGTTCCAGCTCTTTCCAGGGTTGCTGGTAATAAGGCGTTTTCAAAAATGTGCACAAATTCTCAGTGTTCAGAAATGTAATGATTTTTCTTCCCATTTTCTTCCCACTGCACTAATGAATCAGAGTGCTCCTAAAAATGAGCAGCCAGCATGAAATTATGCTCTGTAGCTGCACCACAGGCTTGCTCTACATGATACAGCAGTGCTGGCATTTGTGCTTTTTGCTTCTCCTAGACACAGACATCCCACATTTTATGTACGTCACTGTTCTTCAGAAAAAGTGAAAAGTGTAAAATGTAGCATTGTGGTATGGCTGTACACCTGTGATTTGAGCATATTTTGCAATAACAGCAACAAACTATTTTAAGTCATTATTTAAATTGCCACCAGTTCCCAAAAAAGATGAGCTTGATTTCCATTCTGCCTCAACCATAATAGACAATTTGAATTTTTATTTCAGTTACTATATAGAATATGAAATAGGGAATATTCATGCTAGCCAAAATGCTGCCACAAGCGCATTATAATGTCTTGGCTAACTTGATGTTCTGGGTCTCTCATTCCAGCTGTATGTAAGTTTACCCAACCTTATGATCTAAGGACAAAACACATCATCCAAGTTCAAACGGTAATTACAATTTAGAATTATATATGGAGCTGAATGATACCAATTTGTTTTTCAAGCCACAGTAATACAAAGCAAAAACAAGAACAGATAGCTTTTACAGACTAGCCATGCATTGCAAAGTGTATTTGAAAAGAAGTGTCACTGTCTCAGTTTCTCAGATTTTCTTCTCTACCCTGCCATCTCACTCCCAGCTTTGCACAGTGCCTGTTCGTAGCCCCTGCTACTGGTCACACCACCAGGTGCAGTATTGCCACAAGGCTATGAACAGATTTGGGGGGAAAAAACAACAACCCAACTGACTACTATCTACAACCATGCCCTGAGGGAGAAAATAAAAAACCCACCAAGAATAATCTGACATTATTCTGATCCTCAGTCCAAACCATTATCTTCTTTCCCAAACTAAAATCAAAAGAACATTCTACTGCTGGAAAAGAACCATATAGTTGGATTTACAAATGTTTGAAGAATAAAGAGATGGTTCTAGAAAATACAGGTTTTTAGCTTTGTCTGTAAGAGAATGACTAAGCCAGGAAGATAAAAGTACCAATGTATTAATGCAGCTAAGCATTAAAAAAAATTACTGAGAACTAGATAAATAGTGTGTGCATCCCAAGGGAAATATTGGCACCTCTTCTGCAAAGGCAAATATAGCATGGTAAAAAACTTGGTATTGCTGGGGGATGGCTTAGACAATTACTTCAGATTTTTCCCTTCTTGACTTTTGATGAGCTCCTGAACATGGGTGCTAAAGTTTAAAATGCACAGATCCTTCAATTTGGCAGCACCCTAATAGGTCTGGGAGATGATACTTAAAGAAGCAAGTCCCTAGATGAACTTCTTGCTTTCATACCCATTTTCCAAATTCCTTCCTACAAACAAATCAAATCAAATCAAAATGTGCAGATGTGGCACCCAGGGACATGGTTTAGTGGTAGACTCGTAGTGGTAGGTTAATGGCTGGAATCAATGCTCTAAGAGGTCTCTTCCAACCTTAAGGATTCTATAATTCTAAGAGGATAGCTTGCTGATGGGGTGAGGACAGTCTTCAACCCAGACTCCTGGTTGATAAAGACTAGATCTGCATAAAAAGGGCATAACTGATCAAAAGAAAGCACTTGTTTTTTCCTTCGACTAACATTGCTTTCCTAAACAAATTACTTTGACAGGTGTTTACTCAGCAAAATTAAAATATCTTTTAGTTCCATGACCTTGCCAGATTCCAATCTGACAGGTAACTCCAGCCAGCAACGAAACACAGGAGCAGATTTCCCACGGAAGTCAGGGGACAGCAGCTTGGTGTCCTTTCCCAGTGACACCAGCAACGTGAGCTGTGGAGGGAGCAGCCTCGGCCTGCCCACACAACTCTGCATCTCCTCGTTCATTCCCTTATTTAAGTGGTGCCAGCAACCAGCACTGGCCACACCTTCCTGCATACATGCCTGACCTGCATTACCAGGCCATTAAATAATTTGGACACACAGGTCCCCAGTCAACAATAGAGGGCCAACCTGCACCATGTTTATTTTCCACCTACAGGCCTCTTAAAGTTTTGTTGTCTTTGCAAGTGTTCAGTAGCAAAATGGTTAATCGTTTCAGTATGATAAACTGGAGAACATAATTTTTCTAATGGGTGTAGAACCTCTAATTGTGATTGGCCTCTTGTGAGTCACATGACGTGGAAAGAAAACTTTGGTTCTCTTTATTGTACCATCTTTTTATTTTTCTATTTGGCTGAACCACGACTACTTTGGCTGAAACCACCAGGTAGTATCACGTTACTTGTGCCTGGGGGAAAGGCAGCCATCCAACTGCTAAAGGACATTGATACTGCAACGTGTTTGTGATCAAAACTGTGCCACAGAAGTAGGAAGAAGATCTGAGGGCACGACATACCTTCCAAAAAGAAAGGCAGATAACAACTTTCAGAAATGGATCTGAGCAAATGCCTGGATTTTCAAACTTCTGAGTACTCACCTATTTTGCCTCGAGAGAAATTAGCTCAGAGCTTCCTGGCGTGACTGTTCCTGTTACCTGAATATATTAATTTACATTTAATCAGATAGTTCTTTGAACTTTAGTCTGTAGTACAGGCATACTCTTAACACATCACACCTTCCAAATGGGTGCTCACTTCTCTGATGTAGCCTGCACTGGTCCCTCAAACAAAGAAAGCACTGCTAAGATTTCTGTTGGCATAGCTGAATCTCTTCTAGGGCTTTTGGTAGGAAAATAATCTACATAAAGTCCACCAGACACTGGTATACAGGCATGGAGTTTATAGATCAGCCAGGTCATGAGGAGGTCAGCAACAAAACCTGGGGTGCCTCTGTAGAAGCAATGACAGAAAAGCAGAAAATGCAGATAGACAGAATCTGGAAGAAATAAAGGACCAGGCTGTCGTGCAGTTACGTCTTCATGACAAAGGTTCTACTTTCACATAGTTTCCGTGATGTCCATATCTAGTCATTTCCTTGCATTTCCTTTCCATACCCGAGTCAAGACAGCTATTGCTGTGCACATTTTTTGGGGTGGTCTGTCATGTTTCTGATCATACCAAGATAGATGGTGTAATTTAAAAGATATTTAAAGTGAGTGAGCCATCACTCTGAAGTGATACAACTGGACTCCTATTTTCAGCCTTGACACCAGCCTCTTATGTGGCTCTAGGAAAATGCTCATCACTATCACATCACATCACAGCTTCTGGTACTCTTCCCATTTTTTCCTTATTTCTGACTATAAAAGTGTTGCATGTGGAACACTGATTGTTCCACTTTACCTCAGTATTCAGCACATTTCTAGGACTCTCACAGAACACAGTGTATGTGGGTAAATGTCACAGAGGAGGATATAAACCTATAAACTGACTCAATTAATAGTTCTGTTGCATCTAAGCACTTGAAAAAACCTTCAAGTTTAGTACAAGCTATGAAGCCAGGCCTGTTTTTGTAGGCTTTCCTTTTATCACAGTTCTGTTAATGGTAGAAGGTCAAATCTGTTACTGCTGCAGACACCAGCATAAACATACAGTAAAAAAGTGCCATGGAAACCAGTTGCAAGAATATACAGCTCAAAGCACAGAAGACTTCTTGTCTACAGGAGGGTACTACCTGTTTATTTTGCACAGAAGAAATCCCTGTGAGGATAGCAGTTATTACCTCCACATGCTCGCTAGGTACCTTTGCTATCAATTAGTGTGTGGTAACATTAAGGAAATACCTAGAAATGTACTCTCACACCCTTGCAGGACACTTTCTTCCCAGAACCTTCAGAACAGATTTTGGAGACAGAAGAGGCATCCCACCTTGCCTCTCTTCAAAAAGACTATGGAGGCAATAAAAACCCCTGGAAAACCCCAAACCTCTTCACCACCAGCACCCAGTAGGTTGCAAGATAGATATGTAAGCATTCCTCAGACTTTTGAGTGTCTATGCAAGTTCTGGCATGTAGAAGAGGTGACCGCTCACATGGTCCATGCCCTCTGCTCTTGCTGCTGAACACACCACATACAAAACTTCAACAGCAATTTAGTTCTTCAGTATGCTGAACTGTTAGTACAAAAGTTACATTTTATGGCACAGCTAAGAGACATTTCAAAATCAAAGCAGACTAAGTAACCAGGAGAAGGTGCAAGATGAAAGACTGAAGTCACAGATCCGATCTCTGCAGCTCCCTCTCTTATTCCTTCTCCTCCTACTTGACTGACTTCTCAGGTCATGTTGAATGGATCCACCCTTAATTAACTTTTCCATTCATCATATTCTGCCAAATCACTACATCACTTTGAACTCAATTGTCTAAATTTAGGCCACATAAATCACTGGCTTGCTTAAACCTAGTGTAGTTGTATCCCAGATCCGTACTACAGTAATACTACATAGACTGTTCTCAGCAGTGGGTTAGTGACTACTTAAACACAATGCCTGTTCTTGGTTAACTGCTGCAAATTCATCACAAGTCCCAAAAGAAGTTTAATTGTCAAAAGAAGTTAAATCATCTGAAGCGACAAAGAAGTTATATCACAGAGCTTCCAGATCTATTTAAAACACAATGAATTTTATCTATGTTCAATTAATTTATCTCCATGAGTCTCTATAAGAATTGCTATTATGTTATTTTAAATGTATGCCATCATGCAGATACTAAGCTGAAGATGAAATACAAGAAAATGATGACTCAGCCCTCACAGCTAGGTTGTAGTGGCAGCCCTCATACCGCAAGAAACCTGCTGAAAAGGAGGTTTCCTATGTACTATCTTAAAGGACCCTACAAATTTTTGTTGACTTTTTCCATTGATGTTTTTACTTTTTCTTACAATTCTCTATCTACAACTATCTATCTGTGTTTATCAGAAGGTGGGACTACTGTATTTCAGGTATTTATGCTTACAGAGCTTCATTGTCTGGAATTATTTGCCTCATGTCTCCTCCACTCACGCCACCCCTTGCTGCTTGGAAAAGGGAAAGAGCATTTTCCCCAACAAATGAGACTGAACTAACCATTAAGACACTAGTATGAGACTACCAAAACAGCGGTAGTTGCAGCTGTAAGTCTCATTACAACCAGATGGCTATGAAGCTATCAATCATTTTCCTTTTCTCTGTTTATTCAATTGGAGAAACTAATTAATTCAATCAGTGCCCTTTCACTCTGCCTTGAGTAAAGAAAACATTCAAGATAACAAAATTAGTTTGTAACGCAGAACGTTCTTGCGTGATTTAATTTTAAAATACTCCATATTTTTATTGTCTTATGTTCATTGAGTAGTTAAAACTCTGGTTCATAAAAAAAATTCCATACCACCAACACTTCAGATGTGATACGGAATAAATGAAAAAAAATTTCAGCAATCCATAGTCTGTATACTGTGAACTCCCCTTTTTGTTGTACAGAGCTTGGCTGCAACTACAGTTTTGTAGAAGTTCCTTACATGTTCTGCAGTCTATACTGTGCAGCAGCCTGAGCAATCAGAATGGATCTGGCTAGTCTTAAGACAAAATCAAGCATCTGTAACACATTGTGCACAAAACTGATAAATTAGATTTGTGCAGCAGATACATATATTCAGAAAATATTCTTTCCAGATCTACTGCTTAGTTTTTAGCCTGTGAACACTTAGAAGTTAGTGTACTCATATTCCTAGACAGAATTACAGTCAAGAACAAGCATACAACTTATCCAAAAATCACCAAAACATTGCAGCAAAGAGAGAGAAATAGCTTTGAAATGTAAATGCCTGTGTCTCCAATTAATACTTATTATTTGAATAATTATTATTTGAACGTGATGCTACAAATTAGACATAGTTCATGCAAGTAATGGACAGGGTTGTTAGTGTCTTGAAGGAACTGTTACGTCTTCACATCAGGCAAGAATTATGTGTCAATAAGTTAGAGGCAGTAACTTTTAAAAGGAATAAAATTCTCCTAGTCATAGCTAGAAGCATCTGGTACTCTAAGTAAAAGCACTGCTTATCACTTAAACACAGCATGCTTTGTTGTTTGTTTTTTTTTCCTAGTAAAGATGGCTAATCTAAAAAGAAATTGAAGTAAACACCTTTTGTTTTCTTCACATACTTAAAACAGTGGAGTTCTTCTCTTATGTGTAACACAACAGTAGTGAATGGGTCCCAGAACTATTACAGAAAAAAAAGGCTTTTTGATTTAGCTCATCTGAGCGTCACAGATCTAGAAAGCTCCTGAAGATCAGTTCATGTGTTTCCATTAGCTGGCCAGAAGGTGGTACATTAACACTGATATAATTGGAAGAAGTGTCGAAGATTTTTACAAGATTTAGACAAGACTATGCCTTTTCAAAGAATTCACATACTACATGTGACATAATATTATTTGTTTATAATTTGAGCCAAGTTGTGAACAGATCTCACATAAGTGATGCAGAAAAGATTACAACCTCCTTCTTCTACCTGAGAACAATAGGTTAAACAAATAGGTATATTCATAAAGTAAAAGTCTTAGCAAGTATGCATACCTACATGATTCATTGCAAAGCACCTGAAGACATGGCATAGATATGACTGACATATTTTTACCACTGTGTCATCTAACTGTGTTCTCAGCAAGGTGTGCTCAGCCCAGAGGTTACCAAGACAGTGACTACACCCTAGACTTAGTCATTATTGCTACCATGGGAGTATTTACACTCCCAGTTTGGGTAAGCAAGACAAAGCCTGTGTGTGAAGGGACAGAGCCAAGCTGGAGAACACAAAGCTGAACCTGTTTCAGCAGAGAGGTCAATAAGAGAATGAGAGATTCTCTGCAGAAGAATGAATCATGTGACTTCATCTTTCATCCAAAAGGAGAACAAGAGTAAACGAGAAGAACGAAGGCATGCATGACATTTTTCAAAACCGGTTCCTTTAAAAGTACTTTGGCAAAGATAAATTAAGTCAGTTTTCCTCAATGTACTTTGGACTTTGCTTCTCTCCACAGATGTCTGCCTCCCTCTCCGATTTTAATCCACGGTACATAGAACATATCCTTCAATAGCGGAACTGCCACTGAGACAAGACCTCATGAAGAAATATTCTGAGAGTGAATAAGGAAAGAGAAATGCTTCCACAAGGCCATGATGCTTCAGGAAGCTGGTATTTGAAAAGCAGAATGAATCTGCAGCCAACCCTATAAATGCAAAGACAATCCCACTCCATCTTGGAGGAGCTGATCCACTGAACAAGCTCTGTTTTGCAAAAGGCAATTGCATACATCTCTCATACACAGAAAATGTTACTTCATTATGCCGTAATTTTTCAAGCAATATATGATGGACCAGTAACAAAATACAGAGGTTTGGAGACCTTGTTAGCTTTGTCTTGAGTGCTTGAGGTAATATGACATGGAATGAACTTGACATTTGCAGTGCCAGACTGCAGGTGGAAACGTGGCAGCTACTGGATCCACTCAGAATTTGGCATCCCACTGAGCAGCATAACCTTTGACTGCAAAGCAACACACTGTGGTCTCATGCATTGAGTTATGGATTCAAATGGCCACTGCAGTACTGTATAAGCATGGGGTCTGGCCCTGCTGAATAAATGTGAGGAATGTTCCCATAGCCATAGCAAAATCCAAGGCAGGAGACCACCATGTGAGTTAAGTGGCTGAAACACTCTGCCAGTCCATCAGTTCAGAAACTGTACTGGTAGTGACCACAAATGGTACCATCAGCTGATGACAACTTTGGTAGTCAATGCAAAATAACTGGTTGATCTCTGACTCCTAGGTGGGCAGTTTGTGCATGGCTGAAGCCAGTGTCACCCCAACTATCTGCTCAGTCTGGTGCTGACTCTTTAGCAAAAAGAGAAAAGTCAGTACACAGGGATGTTGAATAAGCCTGTACCAGTGCTCAATCCACTGCTTACAAAAATAAACAGTTCACATCATTTAGAAAGAGACAGGATATTTTACATCTTCAAAATGCAGTACTGCAAACACTTCTGGCTCCTCATAACATTTAAAAATAGTAGCACTAACTTCCTCATTCCTGAGCCCAAGGCATTTCCCAGGATCAAGTATATCAAATCAAGTCAGCAGCTCACATCCTGTCTGCCAGATATGTCTGCATATCTCAGGTCATCCGGTCAAGAGGTAATCTCATATTTATACACTACCTTTACCCCGGGCAATATCAAAATTATTTACAAGCTATGTCACTGCTGATATTTTAAAAAAACCCCAAAGACCCATTTAGATAGTTCTAATGTAAGATTCTGTGGACACTTCAATTTCAGTTATGCATTTTAATAATTTAGTTACCTGGTGAACTGTAAAGACATATGTGCTTCATAGACAACACAGCTGATACACAGCTATTAATTATGGAACATAGCGGTGCTCAGCTTTTGCCCAATGCTAATACTTTTCACCCCTGCAGCTTGTTCGCAAACATTTTCTGCTTAAAATGCAGAGAAGACAATGTAACTGCATGAGAGTAGCCAGTTTGGCCAGTTCTTCTTGACTCAAAGCATATGTGAACTCCAGGCTACAGGGAAGTTTTATGAACTAGCAGGTGAGGTACTCAATGCAAAGGTGAGAGGAGCTATAACAAAGCCACGTGTATCTGAATTTGGTTTTCTTTAAATTTTGGAGGGACTTTTGACACATACCACAAGGGACTGAAGACAACTGGCCAGAAATAGTGTGAGAAAACAGAAAGGACAGCCTGATCTACATACAATGTGGTTCATGCCTGACCCACAGAGATATCACTGAAGATGCACCTGCCAGCACAACACCCCCACCCTCAACAAAAAATATTAAAGGCTGAGAAGCAGGATGATGCAAAGGATATGACACAGGAATGGGCTGAAAAAGTCTTAGGTGCTACTCTGAACCATGTGATTGTATAAGTGACCTTCAGCTACCAATTTATGACCTCTGCTTCACATGTTTTCTCTCTATAGCAAAGCAAAAATACTGAAGTAATGGGAAGTGTTAATAGCTGTTGCCATGTGTGTTTGATAAATAGGCTATCATAAATCATGTGAAAGCTTGTGGGCTTTCTAGGAACCATACAGGGTAAATGGAATAACCATGGAAGCTCCCGTAGGGAATAAAATATTTGGAGAGAGTAGAAGCTGTGGCCCTTGGCTGAGCAAAACAACTTATGTATGTCAAGGTAGTTCTTCGTGCACTGGCTGTTGCAAGCAGGTGTATCTTGATGACAACAAAGAGAAAGGTGGAGAAACGGGAGCAAACAGCTAAGTCTCAATGCTTACATACCAGACTGGCTGTGAGCTGCAAGGAGAAATGCTGGGCTTTTGCTTCTTCCTCTTTGTTCCTCCCATAGGCTGAGAAAGAAGGTACTGTCCACATTATTTACAGGCAAGGAGGATAGCACCAAAAAATATTGGGAGGCAAGTGAAAAAGGCTTACCAAGACCTTGGAAAGCAAATGCTTGCAGAAACAGATACTGAAACATGCTTGTTACAGTCAGATAAGTACCACTTTATTTGGTTATTGTTCTGTTATTGTCTTCAAAATTCATATTGGGCTGTTGCTAAGGTGGTTGCAGGGTTGAGTTAGGATGCTGTATTGATGGTTTGCACCTCTTGAGTCCTTTAAAGATGTGTTTTGGATATATGTTGAGCAAGACAATTTAGACACAGGTCATAGTGAGAAGAAATATTCCCACTACAGGTAACCTAAATTCAGCCTCCTTTACAGTGACACTGATCTCAGTTTTTGCCCAGCCAAAAAAAAAAAGTGATGCTACAGGGGCTGTCTTGGAGAGTTCAGAAAAGCATGGCTGTACCGTCAGAGTTCGAGTCTGTCCTGCCAGTCTGATGAACACAACTGTACCATCGACAACTTCAGCCAACTTCAGAAATTAACGGACTCAATCCAGCTCGCCCACCGTATACATGTAAGAGAAGGACTCCCAAAGAGGGTGGAAAACAGAAAACTTGTCAGCTTGTTCATCCAAATACATTTTAATTAACTAATTAATGGTCCTGCTGTATAGCCCTCTGTCCAAATCTGAGAGCTTTGTTATCATCCCTTGAAGTTATCAGCATGTCATCTCCAACCTCAAGGCAGCTGTTGCCCAGCCTGGGAGGCTGCTATGACAGAATGGCTTGTTTTACAATATATGGCTCTGATTGATGAGGCCATTCCCCCTTTTCCACACTCATCTGTTCCAGGCCAAAGAATCCCTTAGCACAACCAGTCCAGGCTCCCACCATAAAACCCCAGCTGTTATGCAGCTATTCACAATTGCAGGAAATCAAAAGAACCAAATACTGGGCTGTTGCCTATCTTATGTCATTTTGCGTTTTGTTTTTCCTTTTTGTATGTATGTGTGTGGCCACCACGGTACATGGGATTATTTAGGGTCACTCCACAGAAGCAGCCAAACAGAAATGATCCAACAAGCAATTTCTTCCTCCTTCTCTTGGACCATGCCAGTGTGATTACAGTGAAAAGAAAAGCATGAGCTTCTGTTAAGTGTGAGAGTTTGAGCAAAAGAGACCCACACATGAAGAACAAAAAGATGTAACTCATGTTATCACAGCACTCTGGTGAGAAGTAAAGAAGAAACCTATACTTCCTTCCTCTGTGCTGACTGTAACTTCCCATCTTTCCATCTTTAACAGGCATCTTCAATCCAAGCTACGATTCTGGCTGGGGGCAAAACACAGAGCATACAAGGTCCAAATTTCTATATGCTAGTCCTGAATAACTTCTCAAACATACTGGTTTCTTTTCTCATTGTTACATTTTTGGCAACCCTCATCACCACCTAGTCTTAGCTGTGTGTCCTATTTCATCCCTAAATGATGCTCACCATTCCTTTGATGGGAATGCAGAGTGGGGAGGAACAGGGAATCCTGGAAATTTCTGTCCTGAGGTACCAGAAATAGAAATTAGGTAGGGTACAAGGGCTGGACAGGGTGGAGCTCTGACTGTGTCAGGACAATCCCTGTACAAAATACACCACAGAAAGCTACGTGGAAATAGACTTCTGCATTCCTGAAATGTGGAAGAGACTTAACAGATCTCTTCAGGGTACAGGACAAGATTAGGGAGAAAAAAAAGGGATGGACAGTGTGATAGGAAACCTTACTGCCTCTATCACCAAACTGCATAGCTGTTTTGGTAGCGGCAGAGAGACAAGAGCTGAGCACAGAATGTGACCAATGTGAAAGAAAACAACAGGGCCCCCACAGCTGCTGTGCCCTGTAAACAAAGCTCTGCTTTTTGAAGGGGCATGTGAGATTTTGCAGAAGAGTCCTGAAAGAACTGAGTTCTGCCCAAAGAAAAACAACAGGGATTAGAGAAATGAGGAACATGGGATAATAAGATGAGGACTTTATTCAGCTTAAACAAAAGGTACTCAGATTATAAAATATATATTTTAATGTATTCCTACAGAAAGATCAAATGAAAGAAATAAATGGGCAACACTTAACAGGTAATTAAAATAACTGAAAACTGTATCTTACAGTGTCACTGACTTGTGGAGAAAAGTTAACAGGAGTTATCTAAGAAGAGCATTGCTATGGACAAGAATGACTACTCAATTCATTGGTGAACAATCTATTCTAACATTTCAAGAACTAAGCTGATCATGTCCTAGGAAAAGAGATTTTTTTTCTTAATGAGATAATGCTGCAAAATTGTTTCAGTATGTTATGAAAAAGGTGGTGGATGTAATATTTTTTGCCCACTGGTCTATTTGGATATGGTGGATAAAGTACTTAGATAAAATGTCAAAAATAGCTGTCAGATGAGAAAGTATCACCAGCGGACTTCCACTAGGTTAACAGGTTTAGAGGAAATATCTAAAGGGATTTAATAATGTAATGTATTCTGATCTTTTGCACTGCATCTCTCCAGTTTGCAGATTTGTACCACTCATCTAGGTCACATCAAAGTCAAATGGTGGGAACAAAAAGGCCAGTCATGTGGACAAGGATATGCACCCTATGGAAAGGTTTGAATTTAACTTCTCACATGGAATGGCATTTTTTGTAGGCTTTGTTCAGAAACACATATGAGCACTTGAAGTCATGAAGGAGAATTCTGCCCCTCACAGTGGCTAATGAAAGCATGTTTCTGCTTGAGACAAGAAAAGAGAATGTACTGGGAGTGTGTTTATTTGAACCAGAATTTTAATGGTCTAGAAATGCTGACAGCCTGCAAGATTAAATCCTGTATTTACTAACTCAGCAGTGTCCTCCCCCTAAATCTCCCTATCATCACTGCACCACAACATAAGGGGCAACTCTAGAACTAAACAAGGTATCTATTGACACGCAGCAAATCTGCGCTTGAGCTCTCAGAGATGGATCTAAACGAAACTGTTTCTTGGGGTCAGCTCTGCTGATGATTTTGGATATGAAAATTGGTTCACTCATAAAGCAAATTAAAATCCAGATCTCTCATTACATGGTCTGAACAGTTGTCAGATGGCAGCAGCCCGACTGTGCAGGGATAAAAACCATGCCACAGTCCTGTGGGCGAGCCAGTCTCCTCGTGCATAGTTTCAGGATGCATCAGGAAGCAATTACCAAATCCCAACAAAACCTAATTATGACCCCTCTCCTCCTTCACCAACTATCACTTAGGAGAAGCCAGAATTATTTTTCTCCTCTCTCCCCTATAGTTAAAACATAAATCAAGGGATTTTTTTTTTCCCACTTCAAACTTTTAGCCCTGTTTAGTCTCTTTGTGCCGAGCCTTTTGTCTTCGCCAAGAGGCTATTTCGCTGCAAACCGATGGAAAGACAACTGTCCGGCAGACAATGGAGCTGTCTGCAGAGCAGGCGCTTCGGAGCGGAGAGCGGGATGGCTGAGCCGGAGGCATTCCCGGCCCGTTGCCATAGCAGCGGGGTGAGCGGGCTGCCTTCCCCGCCGGGCTGCCCCTCCCCGGCCGCCGGCCCTGCGCGGGCTCCCCGGGGCTGGGTGGGCGTGCGGGGTCCCCTGGAGCCGGGCGGGGCACGGCAGCGCCGGGGCTGCGCGGCGCTCGGTGCGGGACGGCGTTCCGAAAGGCTCCTCCGCAGGGCTGGCTTGTACGGACAAGCCTGGGCGCTAATTACAGAATTTGAACTAGATCAAAATAACATACACCAAACAGGTTAAAAGCACAGCGTGCCTGGAGCCGGCGTCCTTCGGGGTCCACCAGAAATAGCGGGGAAAACAGGGGAGGTCCCTGGCTATAGTCATTTCACAGGAAGCTCTGGTTGATCAAGGATGTTGAGTGGAGGGTTTGCAACTTTAACATACGGCAAGAACTAATTCTACACATTTTATCTCTTTCTCTAGCACAGCATGGTACACGGGAACCATTTGAAAGCCATTCAATGGAAGTGGCAACACTTTCCCAACACAAAGAATAGATACAGATAGCATTGGTATTATTAGCCTCTCTAAACACAGGGTAGAGTTTAACAGGAGGGCACCTACTGGAATCCTATATGCTTTCACCAACTTTTGGCTCTCAGCATTGAGTCTCTATATGTACATGTAGCTCTAGAGTATGTAGATTTTTATAATCCACACCTGAGTCTCACTGTCCAAACTGAAAAGTTTTGGTTGCTTTTGTGATAGGCAAGATTTTTTTCTCAATGATCTTTGATGGAAATAAAAAAAACAAGAAAAAAGATCAATTGTTATCTTCTTCCCTTCTTATCTCCCTTCTTATCCACTGTAATGCTTGGGTACAGAAATCGAGGAAACAACATCAAGCAGACAAAGCAATTCCCTTTTCAGCCAAGAGCAGCTTTACTTATGACTTGGTTGGAAGAACAAGGATCCTGCCTGCAGCAGCTGTCCACTCCAACAGTTTGTAAACTGTAAGTTTATATAAGTACACCAAAGTCCGAGTATTTCTTCATTGTCTTTGTGGCCTGCAAAGCAGGCTGAAAATCTCTTGAGAACAGGAGCTCTCATAAGAGTATATGAACTTCAGGTCAGGACAGAGAGTCTCCTGGATCAGCATTCCTGACAACATTTCAGTGATTCTCTGTTGGTCCCAGCTGGAACCTGTACATGCTGAGGCAGCTGCAAAACAGACAATAAGCTCAACTGAACAGCTTCCAGCTTCGGTAGTGCTCTGAAGTTTCAGCTTAAATTTGGGAAGGAGAAAGTTCAGGTTGATTCTTTTCATTTACATTACTTCATTCATTTCCTAACAAGGGACCACCTGGAAAGGGGGTATCGCCCTGTCTGCTCATGGATGGCCAGATGCCAAGCAGATTTCATTACTGAGTGAATATATTCCTCAGCTGTCTGCACTTGCACGATGCAGCAGATAAAATATATGTAAAACAGAACTCCTGCATCCTGAGAGCAGCACTTTTGCTGAAGTGGCAAAAGGGAGCCTTTCTTGCTACACTGGGCCAGTAGGAAACAGTTTTAGATGGAAATAATTTCATACATCTCATTTACTATTGACTGTAAAGGTGTTTTACCATAAATGGTATGTTCAATTGTAGGTACTCAGGGATAATATGCATGGATTTCACTCAGGTAAGGAGGGTCAGAGGGAAGTAGGCAACTTTATAGGATGGATGGCATCTTTGGAAATAGTGATTCCATTAAAGAATTCGATGATTATCACCTCTGATGAGATTTTGAAACTAAAAGAACCAATATAATATTAGGAAAAGAAAAACATGAAGGAGAAGGGAAATAATTTCACTTGTGTATGTAGTACAGTCTGATTCCTGGTGGAACCTGATCTTTTGTCTAGAATTCAGGAACATAGAAAAACTGAGTACTGTTCAGAAAAGATTCACAACAATATAAAGGAATAAAAACTCTACCACACAGCAAAAGACAAAAGCTCAACCTATTTAATCGTCTCTGCGGGAGATTCAGGAACAATCAGTCTGTAAGCACCTACACAGAAAATTATAAAAGAAAAATTGCTGTGATCTAGTAAGTGATATGTGGTAGTTGGAAGGCAACATGGAGAAACTGAGATAAAAAACCATGCAGAGGCAATTAACCACTGAACCTATGTATGAAAAACCCTGCTCAGTGAAGTCACAGCAGTGCTTTTAGGCAGGTGAGATTATTCTAGTTTTCACAGGCACTAAATCAGAGATGTGCTACGGTTTGTGATACGCAGACGCTTCAGCTACATGATAATTTTAAAGCTTTTTGACCTTTTAATCTGCATGGGAAGAAATATAGCAATGGTTATTTAAGCACCTCCATCTCACTCCCTAGTTGAGTGAATTTCAAAACAGCTGAATGAACTTCAGTGCTGCTTCCTCACAGAAAAATACTAATAAAGCTAAATTAGGTGTGCAGAGTTGATGTCAAATTAAGCATTTTGAAACTGGATGTAAAAAATGGAAAATTCAAGTTACAAAGAAGGCCAGACTGATATTCAGGAGGCCAAATATAAACATATCTGTGAGGGTGTCCTCACACAACCTGCTTTCAAAGTTCTCAGACATATATGATCCTACACATAACAACACTGCAGTACTAAATGGTGTGGAAAATAAGAGGAAATAAAAATACTTTGCATCAGATTATCCTTTCTTATAGAGCAAAACTTAGCTGAATTTTGCTTTTTTGCACTTCAAAACGCAGTTCCCAGTGTACACTAATGTGTAAATCCAGCTGCTTATTCCTGCATACACAAGGGCAATGCACTGCTTGTGCTTTCAACAAATACTGAGGCACTGGAGTCCCCTAACAATGCAGCCTTGACGAATCTGAATTGCTCACTCACCCACTGAAATTCTATACAGAGCAGCTCAGAGCTGTTAATCTCACAGCAAAACCTGCTTCCAAACCTTCACTTTCTCGAACACCTCAGTGGGCACAGACACAGATCTCCATTATCCTTTCAGCAATATTTGGATAAAATTAACACAGCTCTTTGCGCATGTTTCATTTTATCTTCTGCTACAGAGAAACAGCCAACTTTTCCTCCGTGTGATCAGAAGAGAAATAACCTCCCACGAAAGTTCACGAACCAAACCGCCCTCCTCCCCCACATCCTCCTCGACTCTACAACACGGTGTGTTCGTACCAGCGCAGTGGGCGCTATGAGCAAGGCACAGGAGGACATCAAATGCAGATTTAGTTGCATACATACAACTTAGAGTTCTCTTTTTAATCACTTGTTCTCATGGGGCGAAACGTCAACTCTGCCTCATCCTACCACTAGCCCTCACAGCATCAAACTGTGCCTGCAAATAAAACTTTCCCAAGGCAATAATATCGTGTTGGAGGTTCCTTTGGACTTCACGGGTTGGAGATGTTCCTCCGATCTCCTATCTCTTAAGTATCAGCCATCCTCCGCCTGCCCAGGCGCACACCGGCCCCGCTGCTGCAGTAGTACCTTGCTTCTAAAAGAAGTTTATGCGCTCCTCCTCCTCCCACCGCTGCAAAAAACTAACCCCGGGAGGCAGAGATGAACGGATTGTCTCCTGGCTGCACTTACCCGGGGGCCAGGTCCCTCCCGTCCGGCGCCCAGCGGGCTGGTGTCCCCCGGCCGTGCCCGTGGCCCCGCGGCTGGGGGAGCCGCGGGACGAAGGCGCCCCGCCTGCCCGCCGGAGCTGCAGCGCGGCTCCGCGCCCGCCAGCCCGCCCCTCCCGGCTGGGCAGGGCGGGGAGATGGGGGAAGGTGCAGGTTGTGGGCAGATCGGGCACACCCAGAAAAGTAGGAGGTGGGAGACGGACAGGCAGGCAGGGAGCAGCCGGCGAAACGGGAGCGGAACTTCACGTTAAACTCCACCGAAAAAAAACCCAAAAGTTTTGGGTTTTCTTTCTCCGTATAAAAGCTGCATTTTTTTTGGGCGAAACTAAACCTAACTGCCAAACATTTCAGCTGATCACCTTGCAGAAATGCAGCAGGCTGCTCCCCGTGTCAGCAGCTGAACCACTGTGTCCCGTTAACTCTTCCGTCACCAGACGGCTTCAGGACTGGGATTTCCTTTTGTCCTCTCAGGTGACCTGTTTTGGATTTACTCCAGGCTGGGCAAATACAGAGAAAACTTTTAAATGCAAAGTACATACCACATTTTAAAGAACTCGTTTCCAAGGAGATTAGAAATGACTGGCTGACAGACTATTTTCCTATGTTTCTCAGTCATAGATGTGAGTCTCTCTCAAAATAAAGAACAGAAATTCAAGGGTGATTTCCGATCACTGGAAGGATATGAAATTCTACGGCAGTCTTACAGATGGGAAATGAAGAGAATTAACCACCTGTTTTTAAACATCAAGCAAGACAAATTTATGACAGCGATAACAGGATAAGTCCATTTTTGATAGCAGGAATTAGACTTAATGATCCAGAAAGTTCTTGCTGGTTCTTGCCATAAAAAGAAGGAGAAGGAGACCTAACCTACCTACCAAACAGCCAGGTCCACCAACACAAAGTGCTCCATCTGCCAAATACACCTCTAGGTCTTCCCAAATGTCCCATTTTAGCCTGTATTTTTTTCTTTCCTTGCCCTCACCTCTGCCCCAAGCAGTTCAGATGTAAGACTGAAAACCACAGGAACAATCTTTCAGTGCCTCTGAGAACCAGCCAATATCCTGATCTGCTGTGACATTTCTAGGGTTATTTGGGTTTTTCTCATTTCCCCTTATTGGTTACTATGTAGAAACAAAATACATGTGATATTTTAACACACTAAGGAAAACAGATGGATTGTTTGAAGGCAAGGTTGTCTGGATAACTGGGAAGTAATGCCAGAAAGTACAAGGCTTACAGAAATATTATTGATTTGCCATTTATCCATTAAATTAAATCAGCATAGAAAAAATTTTAAGTACACAAAATTAACCACAGAAAGTAAATGGCTTTATGGTCTGAATGGTGGAGTGTGACAACATGCAGAACCAAAAAGGAAAGGCCAAGCTATGACTTCTGGGTATTGGTACAACAGTTATTGTGAGTTAAATGATGAAAGGAAGGGAGGGTAGGTGATGGAATGAACGACTATGTGATCAGGGAGTGCAGGGATGAGTGTGTGAGTCTTTCACAAGGGAAAGGTGCCGAACAGCATGCAGCAAAGCTGGAGCCTGCCAGCCTGCAGAAGAGACACGACTGCCTTACTAGAGGGATACATTTGTGTTGATAGGCAAGGAGCCAGAATCAGTGGTTAGATGCCTTTGCTCAGAAAAAAACAAAAGAACTAGTAAATTAGGAATGGCCACATGCTGTTCCTACTTGTGCCAGCCTCTCCATCTAGGCCTTTGCCAATTTGAGCCTATACTACTCATCTGAAATTAGATAATTAATGGATGAGCTGGAACATTTGTTTTGTAATCCCCTCAAGACTGCCAACCGTGAAGCTGTCCCTTATGCAACACTGTCATGCCTCACTTCCCTCCTACACCTTGTTGTAACAACTTCATGTAGCAGACAGGGTGTTCTCTATCAGTGTAAGAAAAAGCTTCTTTCACAGAGGCTAAAAATTCCCAGGCTTATAGCAAGTTAAGGCTAAAGCAGAACAAGAGGGAGAAATTAGCCCAAGGACAAACTGCTTGAACAAAAACTTTAAAAGGTGTGGGCTTAAACAAACATGCTGACTGGAAAAAATGAATACTCAGACCTGCTCTTGTGACTTTGCAGGTGAACAGTGTTCCTTTTCTCATTTTATGCTCCCTCTCCTCAGCCAAGGGAAACCTCTGTGTAGATAGTTTTGTTTGCTGTTCTGTCTGTTGCCTCAATCTTTTTGTGTGGCACAGTAATGTAAGATGAGCAGGGAGATGAAGTCATCTTTCCCTAGACTCCCTCTTTTGTTTCTTGTTCCCAATTAGGGTCCATAATTAATCTGGCCACCACAACAGAGCACTGCATGGGGTGCTGGGATGTCATGGACATACTGAAGCAAGCTTGTTTCTCAGGAAACAGGTTTTTTCCTCACGAGGTGGTAGTCCCTTGACCTTTTGTCTAATAAAAAAAGAACTTCTAAAATGTGCACAGTAATTAACTCAAATTAGGGATAGAATCAGGTCTGTGAGGAAAGAAATAAAATCTGCTTTCCAAAAAAATACATGCACTTTAGAGCTGTTATTATCTCTAAGCTAAAAGTCTCAAAAACTCTCAACAGCCTTTGTGAAAAAAGTGAAGGATAAATTCACTCCAAAATGCCTGTTAAGCTGGTAACTCAGCCTCTGCTTGGCTGTGGGAGTTCAACTCTGTTCTTTACACAAGAGCTCAATCTGAGCTTCATGTTTCTCATCCTTGAGAAGGGTCCTACCCACCCTGTTATTGCCAGTTTGGGTCCAATGTCAAAGTTCCACCTTGGACCTTGATGGAAGCTCAGGCAAAATCCAATGTGGCCACAAAGCTTTTCCAACAACCCCTACAGAAAAACTAAAAGCAGCTGATAAATATTGTGTGTCTAATTCACCATTTCTAAGATTGTCCTTTAGATGTTTGACACCTCTCTGGCAGATTGTAGATAGCTAACCAATGGAGCTTTTACTGCTGGGGTCTGTTTGGCAGCCGAGTGGATCTCATTGCAGAGCTTATCACTGAGGAGTCTCTAAATTCTCCCAGCTACCCTTGAGAAGGTCTACTTTTCATCACACTTCATATTCATATTTCTATTATTCATCCTTATAAATTATGAAAGCTGTATGAAAGCCTGTTTCAACTCTGTTTCCTGAGGTGTTTGAAGCATAGATAACAGATAAGGACTTGCTCTTGAGCGGTATCTTGTCACTGCTGGCCTGTATTCACCCTGCAGCAGTTGATAAAGAGAGAAGGAACCAAGCCCAGGCTGAACACAATCCTTGGTCAGCAGCATTTGGCTTATATTTATCATTTATTTTGCAACCACTCAATTCTGAACATTTGCTATTCCAGGATCCTTTTCTTGGGAGGAAAAGATGGCAGAATTAAAGCTCAGTAGTTCAGAATGGGTTTCTGGAGTTATCATCCTGGCAGGACAAGATGGTTTAGGCTGGGATATAATCAAAGCAAAAAAACCCACATAGGGAATCAAAGGCATCAAAATACATTAGGAGGAAAGATTAACTAAAAGCCAGATAGATACTCCTCAGCTGATACAACACATGGTGCAGTCCAGGCACTAGTCAGAGCTAAATACAACTTCTCATGACCGAAAATATGAATAGCCAAACACCAAACACACTGATACCTGGGAAATCTACAAGAGATGTGGTCTCTGATGAGTTTCTGCTTGTTACATATTCCCACATGCCTGAAGCAGCATTTTGCCAATAAACGTTTAAGGTCTGTGAGAAGAAAAATGTGTAGAGAAGTTCACAGGTCACAGACCACTGTCCAACTGGTCCAGTTCTCATCCTGAGTACTCTCAGAGATGCTTCCTTCACCCCTAAGGGTCCCCTAAACATGCCTGCCATTTAAATCCATTTGAAATGGATCCCTTCAGATGCATCTCCTATCATAAGTGATCAAGCTCTTCTCCGACTCTGAGCTGTAGGCAGGAACTTTGCCCCAAAGATGAGGCTGGTTGAGAAGTGTCTGAGAGTGTTATTTTCCTCACATCCTGGTTGGATTTCTACTGACAGAAGATGTTTCTCCTGCTGCTGCGAAGCACTCTGTGCTGTGAGCTGAGGAGACCAGGATCTGTGCACATTGAGAGGGATGGGGTAGGTAAGGAGGCCAGGAGAGGAACAGGGCACTGTTAAGATCTGTCTGACTGAAGAGCCACTTGGTTGGGTTGGTCCCATGTTCACTCATCCCTTCCAAAAAAAACACAACTGAGATTTTTGTCTGAAGTCCTGCAAGAATTACAAACAGGAGTATGTATATGTGCACATCCACACACACACATATAGAAATACAGATCATTTTATGCACAGACAGACAGAAAGAGAGAGCACCCTGGCTCACCTGCTGCATGCTTCCACTGCCTTGTGACTTTAAGGCACATAAAAGAGAAAGGCTTCAACCAATGCCTGAGGCAAAAAATCTGAAATCTTAACTCCTGACCATAATGAGTAAAAGTCATACCACTTCTCTAGTGCAGTAACACTGAAGGGAACAGAGACCTAACCTGAAGAAGCAGCAAAACCAGTGCCAAAGTAAATGCATCATCCTCTGGATTTAAGAGAAGGAAATACATCTTAAAACTCTGGCCTTTCATTCTTCTGGGGCAAAGCAAACTCTGACATGCTCAAGGAATTACGTATTTGTGAAAGAGCTCCTAAGCCTTTAATGACTATTACTAAAAGCTGTCTCCTTTATTTTGTATCATTTACAATAACTTTATCTTCATGTGGAAGGTGATTTTTAATGAAAGACTCATGTATAGTCTGCCATGTTACACAGAATCACATCTATTGTAACTTACTCCGGGTTGAAAAAGGTGGTAAACATCTGGACCACAGTGTCTGGAAGTTGGGAAAAGCCTCAGTCACCTTAGTGACAAACATACTGTGTAAGCGAGTTTCTTTATATCAATTTAAAGGAACTTTTGTCCAATTACATTTCCTATTAGGTTGCCAGCACAGACAGTACAGAACAACTTTGCTAACTGGGTGTAACCAGCTTTACCCTCATCTGCCACTCATTTCCATGGCATTGGGAGTTACATGGTTAAAATCACATTCTACTGAATCACTTGAGGAATGCTCCGAGTGACTTACCCCAGGACCAATAGTTACAGCAAGGACAGCGTGACTCTACCTTGGCCAAAGAGATGAGTTGCAGAGCTACTAATTGTGTTAAGAACGTGAGAAGCCAAACAAAGGTTTTTCACATCTGAGGCATCACGGTTGATTTGTCCAGGTCATGGTCTGAATGGCTGATGGGGACAAATAAATTCTCCAGCCCAGCAACATACAGTTTAATGAAGACTTGTTCAGTCAGCCTTATTAGCAAGGAATTCTGCAGTGTCTAAGGAGGAGGGGTTTATATGCTTTCAATAGGACACAAAGGGTGCTAATTTGTAATCTCAGTTCCATTCTTTAAAAATCATAGCCAAATTACAAAGTATGAGAAGCTGAGGGGAAAAAAACATGCAGTTGATAAAGGCAGTCTTTGTATTCAAATTTCTGTGGGAGAAAACATAGAGTAGAAAATTATGTTGGAGGATCTTCACTGTTCCCACCATCTTACCTCATCATAGGAATTAAAAATTACTTTATCCTTATAGTGCTCAACAGTCCTGCCATTCATCACAGAAGACAGAGAGATAGCACAAAACATGCCATGGCCATAGCTCATTGCCTTAGTGATTCTAGCATTTATTTTTTAACAGAAGTTGTATTCTCACCATTTGTTCACTGTTTTGTACCAGCGTTGACTTGAAAATTACTTTAAACTGTACAAGCAGATGCAGTATACAACTTAGAGACCATTTCTGTATATTCACCATACTGCTCTTCTCTTTTTACACATCTTCCCTTTTGGTTGCACATAGTCAATGTGGAAACTGACTTGATTAAACACAATGCAAAGCCAGCTCCACTTACATGAAAAAATACAAAATATTGCACTTGCCAAAAGG
Source organism: Pardalotus punctatus (assembly GCA_013400915.1). Classification (NCBI taxonomy): domain Eukaryota; kingdom Metazoa; phylum Chordata; class Aves; order Passeriformes; family Pardalotidae; genus Pardalotus; species Pardalotus punctatus. The sequence goes on from VZTX01027324.1 coordinate 1,455,839, forward strand.
AACTGTGATATTTTGTGTTGTAGGCTTTTAAAACAAAAAACTAAAGGTATATATAGAGAGTGTTCTCAAACTTTTCAGGAAATACAGTAAGAAATATTCACCTCCTGATGACTACTAGGCAATTAGATTAAAAACGGCACAAGAACATTTTACACTTTCAGTTAGGTGACATGCTTGGTGTGACTCTAGGAAATTTGGCTGTATTATATGGCTTCTAGACTATGGCATGGGGACTCTAGGTAGTTATGATGTTAAGCATAGAGACCAGTTGCCTCCAAAACTTATTCATCAACTTGAGTGGCATTTTCCCAATTTTTGCTAAATTGAGTGAGGACTAGTCATACTGTTTTGAGTACAGAAAATAAAGATTTTTTTTTTAAGGGGGGTGGGGAATGATTTAATGAAGTTTGAAATAGGAAAATATCCATAAAATTTTCATTCATAAAATTGAGTTTTAAAAATAAAACACTTTTTTTAATGCAATGGTAGAAATCCAGGTATAAGAATCAAACTTCTACAGCACCATACAAAACAGAAAATGTATAGGGAAATACTGCAGCTTCAGATTCCTGCCAGGTGCAGATATTATCGTCACTGATAAAATCTAAACGACACTACAGGGTGCTTCAGTGTAGCATTAGCTACTGCTAGAATTGGTATGTATTTTCTCAAAGATTACCGCTACTTCATTACTTTGCGACAGTGCTACTTCAATTATCCAGTCAACAAAGAGAAATTTAAGTTCTGAAGTAGATTATGAAGAAATTCTTCTGCATGCAGAAGGGCCTTCTGCCAAGTAAAGGGGAGTGACAGTCCCTTTACCCATTTTACCTTCCTGGCCAGAAGGGAATGCAGGATGGAGCAGGTCACCCCCTAAAAAACAAGGTGATGCCACTGGCATGAAAGCTCTTAAGCGTTTAATGTATTTTAAATTGGAAAGGAATAGAAGCAGCACCCAGAAGAGAAAAAAGGGGCAGGAAGAGAGAAAATCCTAAGGTGAAGGAAGGGAAAAGGGACCTTGTAGGTTAAAGAGCATTTTTTAGAGCACTGGTAGCTGGGAGGCTCAAGAGCCACCTTGAAAGTTTTCTGTAAAGCAGGAGATGGGCTGGAGCATGGGGATTAAAGCTGTTCACTTAGAAAGAACTCAAATGCAGAAAAAGTATAGCCTAGCCATATATCCTTGTATTTTCTTCCCCCTTTTTCCCTGGGGAAACATATCAAGACATGTATGAGCTGGGTTTCCAGGTCTAGCAGGAGAAGCCTCCTGGGACCTGGTCCCATGCTGTTTGACTTGAGAATGATCCAGGAATGAACAGGTTAATCTCAAGTGCCTTTGCTCACTGAAGAATGACTCTTCTCCCTGCCATCTGATGAGGGATGTGTTGATTTCTACTGACCTGCTTTTCCTTTTATTCAGCAGACAAGGAGCTACTGGCTCTGGCAAAACCCTTCTCCTTTCACACCTGTTTGTTCCATTAGTTCAGGTTTGGGTTGTTCAGACAAGCGAGACAAACTGGTTTTATTCTGTGGATGCAGCTGGACTGTCAATCTCAGCAGAGCACAGCTCACCCTTTTCACCCAGCAGACACCCAGCTTCTGCCAGACCTGAAGCAGCCTGGCAGGGGGACAGAGGACAGGGCTCAAGCCTCAGTCACCACTCTTTAACATCTGAGTCTCTTGGCAACTGAATCACCTGGTGAAAGTAGATCACACTCAAAACACCTTCTCTGCATTTCCTTAACTCCCTTGCCTTCTCAATAGCCCCCAATACCGACAGCATGACTGTCATGGGAACCTTCACGTGCATTGCCTCTGGCTGTTCTGTTATTGAGATGCCATCTGCTGTTGATCCCTTATCTACTGGAGCACTGACCTCTCTTAGCTAAGCTGCCTTGACCTTTATGGGAGATCAGTTCATCTGATGCTGTCCATCTCTGGATACATACGTGACTAATCAGGAAATCAAGTGCTCTTCATGATGCCTAAACTGCGCTGTGACACATAGGCTGGTCCTGCAAGCCTGGGACACAGAACAGCCAAAGGAGCTGAAGCTGAGTCCTGTTATTTCAAACCAAGCAGAGATCAAAAGCATACCTGCAAAGTTTGATCACATCATGGGGAAGCTCTTAGAACACTTGTAATATCTAAATAATTTGCAGTGGCATTGATTTTTGCAGAGATGTATGGTTTTAGAAGAAAACTGAGTACATACCCATGTTGTTAATCCATGTCACGGTGTCTTCACTGCCTTTGCACTCATGCTAAATAAAGGAGAATGGCTCATGCATGATACAATCTGTATTTATCTTAAGGCCAGATTTACCTGAGGTCTACCATCAGCAAGGACTGATCTGCGTGCACAACAATAAGTACACAGTTCTGTTGAAACCTCTTCAGTTTTCAAATACAGACTTTAAAGCAGTGCAGTTTGGTGGCTTTACCAAGAAAAGTACAACCTACTGACTGAGATGAAGATGCAAGATGAAGACTGTGCGGCCCAATTACAGCATTTGCTGAAGAGACACACCAACACTCAAAGAAAGGGAACAATGTTCATGCAACTCCGTCAACAGAGCAAAATGCCTTTGTGTTTCTCCCTCCCTGGAGATGAACAATGCTAAAGATTTGCAGGGAATCCTGCAGGTCTCCCAGGAGACACCATAGTTCGCAGTAACAATGTGTTGCTGGAGGCAACCAAGCCTGAACAAACAAATCAGTCTGGGGGAGGAGGAGTGGTGGGTTCATGAGAGCAAAGCCTCCAGGAAAGCCCCCCTTACTCCTTTTATGTAAACTTTCCCACCCCGATCCTAATTCTGGCTGGCTGCTGAAGCGCCTGCTGCAGAGGAGGCGCAGTGAAGCGCCCTGGGCCAACCTTGTGTCCCACTTGCTGAGCCAATTGCCTGTGCTGGGGGCAGCGTTGTGCTGCCCCGAGGCGCAGGAAGCGATGGAACTGGCTGGCGCTGTGGCCGGCGTGACAAATGCACTGACACCCTCCACTTGTCTGCTCTGCCGGATGCACCATGTGCCTCTGTATGCTCTGTGCTGGCATGTGCTCCCTTTCCACCCCAGGCCCTCCTGAGGACTCATGCCTACCACAAAGCATACAAATACATGTGTAGCAGAGGCAGGACACAGCAAGCACAAACACACAGAAATCTCTGTGCTTTCTGCACTGAAGAAACATTTCTGTTGGGCTTCTCAGAAGGAGGTCCAAATTTTGGTGAAGAGAATCAAGAACTTGGTACTTATGCAAGAATATGAATTTATTTCACTTCATTCAAAACTGACATTCTTACCACATATTTATTGTAAGAACATGTACATCTCACCACCACACGTTATGCAACCAAAAATTTTTCAGAAAAAGAAGATTAGTTTTTAATTCTAGATTTACCTTTCTGAACATGGAAGATGGCCTAAAGTTTGGCAGCTGCCTTTGCTAGGTACCTATTGTTTGTGTAAAGACAGAGTTGTACAGATTATTTTAACTACTATCAGATGTCCGCACTTCATGACAGTATGGTATATACCCCATCTTTTCAAAAGACTCACAGATGCACCAGATCAGTCTAAACACAAAGTCAGAACTACCCTATTCTCTGTGGCCATGTCAGTTAGCCATTTCTCCACAGTCAGTGTTGTTGTGGAGAGTCCTTCATCCCCTTCATGTTGCCAAAACCCAGTGTTTTAAAGATGCCTGTTCTGAGTACCAGCGTGCATGTCTGTGTCTGCATACATGCAGGCAGCTAAAAGCAAAATGAAAAGGTACCCAATGGTACTGGACTGCCAGTCATGACATATTCCTAGCTGCCCTGTGCCAGGGATGGAGATTGCTTGCTCTGCCTCCAACGACAGTCTTCCCTGCTGCAGCCCTCTGGTCCTTGGTCCTGTCCTGCCAATGGTGTGTGAGGTTCTCCCACAAACTGCAGTTCCCCCACCCTTAACAGCAGGACCAGAAAGCCTGTGGTTCCTGCTCTTCTCTTTGACTTACTAGCCTTGCTTCCTCCCTGCAGCAGAAGCAGACCTTGGCCCCAGCTCCTCCCCTGCTCCCACCCTCCACTATGAGGAGCCAAGTATGTGATGCTGTGGAGACAGGTCCTGTGTTCTCGGGCGTGGTGAAGGAAAAGGCATTAAGGAAAGGAAAAGAAGTGGAGAAAGAGTGAAAAGGGACTGACCACACCCACAGCTCCCTGGCACATCAGATCCCTCATTCCCATGGAGCCCCTCTTCCCACCATCGGATGCCCCTGCCCAGCTCCTCCACACATTCCTCATGGGACCAGAGCATTGTGTTTGTGGAAATATGGTGGTGCCACTGCACTAATAAAAGTGCTGAAGATTTATTTCTTCCCTTCACTTCCACAAGTTAGGTTAGTTATCATGCAGACAGCTAATGAGTACGCGAATCTGACAGAAAAGGACCTTGCCCTAGTCTCTGAATTTTCAAAGCAGCTTTAGCTTCATCCCTGATCTAACATTTAAGTCACCAAAATGAGAGGTAGTTTTGTTTGTTGCAGAGACTACTTATTTTGTCAATCTCACTGTTCAATTCTGCCCTACAACTAAAACCCTTTTTTATGATAAAAGGTAAATGAAGCCAAGACAGGACCAGCTGACCTGGAAAGCTGGGTCTCAATGGGCCCTACCTTTCTCAGAAATAATCTTCTTTGGCAATGTTACATACTGGAGCAAAACCAAACAAATATATGCATATATAAAGAACAAGGAAGTGGGGCTGTGGTGATAATTAAACATCAACACATGTAGACATTGTGCGAAAGCTAATGAATATTTTGCTCTGGCTCTTTAATAAGAATAGTGATGCAGAGTGAAGTGATAAGGTAGCAGGAGGCAGGCTAGATAACCAAAAGGAGGGAGCGGAAATGGAAATTAACATTAATGAGATAAGTAAACATTTTGGAGGGGAGGTTACTGTGCTCAGATCAGGAGGTCTGAGAAGCTCCCTCCCTAAACTCTGAAAGAACTGACATCTGTAGTTGCTTGCATCACAAGGATTTGAAAAGCATCTGTTCAGATGGGAATAGTACCATACAACTGGAGAAGAGCATATATAGTTAACCATATCTTAAAGGGGTAAAAATTGCTCTGGAAGATACAAGGCTGAAGAGTGACTGCAATAGTATGCACGATTTCAGGAGGAAAAACTGAAAAGCATCAGATAATAAAGAGGATGAAAGCTAACTTTAAAAGAGGTAGTTTGTTCCAGCCAAATATAAGAGGTTTAATTGACAACAAACTTTCTAGATAAAAAACCAGATCTGTCTTTATTAGAAAAAGCATTTAATGTGGTGCCACCTGGGAAGGAGTTAAAATGGAGACTGATACCAATATTAAGGCAGAACTAAAAACCAAGCTAAACAGAAGACAGCCATTGAGTTTTAAGAGAAGTATTAGGTTAGAGGAGCTACAAGTAACATTTCTTGATTAAGTTTACATGATTAACACTATGTCCATCTATATTTTTAAATAATGCTCATGGCATAGAAATGAATGTGCTTAATGGTATTTGCTGAATACAGACTATTAGGAGGATCTGGGTATATAAAAGAAAATTTGAATGTTATACTGAAAGGAGTGACTCATCTTGAGAGCTGGAGTATCAGAAATGAGATGAAATGTAATAAGCAGTATAAATTTCACAAGCAGGCATTTAAAGACCATACATTTGTTGCAACGAAGGAACTAATTAATTATATATGAAAGAAAGTGATCTAGGATATAGACAATCAATTTGAACACAGTGCAAGACTACTTGCCTGATGCACTGGCACAAAAGGAAATAAGATCCTGGGATGTGTATCTAGGCGACAATTCCTGAAGATGGGAAAACTAGTATCTTTGTATCAGGCTACAGTGAGACCTCAGTCTTGCATAGTTCTGTGCAAGATAAATAAACCCGAAAGATTAATTCAAACAGCAACATGAGCTGAGAAAAGCTTTCTAGGATGAGAGGGAGAATGGAGAACCAGAATACTAAAGAGCTTGTCTCATTCAGTTTAGCAAATGAAAACAGAGAGAGAGATAATTACCCTGTATAAATATATTAAAGTGCTTACACTAAAGAGGGCAAAAAGCTATTTGATAGAAAATATTGGCACAGGAATGCATGGATAGGAAATGGTCATGAATACATTTACATCAGGGCCCTGGGAAATAGATCCCATTCCTATGATCTTAAGTGAATCATGTTTAAAGCTCTCTGAAATGTCTACATGTAAAAACACAGGAGCTTCAATGAACTTTTGACTAAAGTCTCCACTTAAAAGCATAATTTCTGTAAAGCCTGTAATGGGCTTGAGAACACAGAGGTACAGGACGTATGTTGGCAGGATCTCTAATTTCCTTTTAGACACTAAATTAAACAGCTAGATTTGGAGAGGAACACACTGAGCTGAAGCCATTTGGAAATTTCATCTTTAACAGGAATAGCTGGGACATGAGAATCTTAAAAACAGTTTTAGGTGCAAAACCCAGATCTGGACTTCTTCACAAAAAGTACTGAGCACCCTTAATAGTTTTAAAAAATTGAGTCCTTAAGTGACTACTTCAAATCAGTCTCCACAAAATATACTGCAGTACCACAAGGGTACTGACAAGCAAGTTGGACTGGCATCCATGCGACAAAACACAGAATCACAATTCTCATTCTTGCTAACCAAGATCAGAATGAATAAAAAGCATGAAGTCCCCTCTCCCGCTCATGTAAATGCACAGTCATAATGCAAATACCAGTTTATACAGGCAGAGAGGGTTTTGGTCTCATCTGTCAAACATAAGGACAATTAAGACCAAATTGCTTCTAATAACACATGAACATAGTTATTAAGTAAGATTCATGTAATATCTGTGCTCCAGTATTATATGGTTTGATCAAGGCTAGGTAAGGTAAAAACCAGATATGTTGAAGTAAAGACATAAATCAGCAATCTCACTACAGTACTCTCATCCAACTCTACCATTTCTGCCTTGGAAAAACAGAAAGTGTTTCTTCCCTAACACTGGGCCTGAACAAAAGAAAAAAGGAGGCAGAAGTACTGATAAAAATGGACATTTATCACAAGTTTCTAAGTGGGCACAAGAAAATGAGTTGTCAACACAGAAGCTGAACGTTTTGCTTAAATGATTCTGTTCATTCATATTTTTGACCAATTTGCTCCCCATTTAATCCCACACTGTTCTTTGATGAGATGATTTTATAACTGATCCCCTATAGGTGTTCATCATCAGTTTTCTAATGCCTGTGCTGCACAGTCCAGTGATCCCCTGAGCCTTTCTTAGGTTTCAGATGATACCACAGTAAGAGAGGAACAAGCAAATCTATGCATTTGGGCATTGTGAAATTTCTCATTCTTACTTGCTCTCAGCTTTTTCACTGGCTGTTTTACTCTGCCAGTTCCATTCAGCCCCTTCATAATCAGACAGGAAATTCCACACAGAACTGGGATCTCTAATCAAGAGCACATGCAATGATTTACAGCTCTTGTTAAATGGTACTACTGCTGAAGCCTTGCTTGCTTCTCTGCCAGGTAGAATCAAGGGTGGAAAATGGCAGTTCTCAGGTGGGTAAGTCCTCCACGTGGTGGATCCTGCTGTGGTTTGGGAGCTGCAGAATCATGTTCCGTGGGGTGCAGCCAGCACTGTGGGGCACTGGCTGTGCAGCTGAGCAGCACTAAGCTGGGACAGTGCTTCACCAGAGCTAAAATATGGCTACAGTGCCATTCCTGCCTCCTGTCAGCAGTACAGCATCATGCTGCCAGTAACTGAATGCAATGGGCGAGATAATGTCGCTGAACACTGCCACTGATGTTTTCCACTTTGAAAGAGCTGGATGTGGGGAGATATCTTGGTGATCTCTCCCAGGAACTTTAAGTTTGGAAGCTGCTTAGCATCCTGCAGAATTGCTCCAAACAACACAGCAATTACAGATAGCTGCTGCACTTAAGCATTCCATCTCCAATCAAGCTTTACACTGAAATGTCCTGTCCAGCTGCAAAATGTCCTACAGAACTCCTTGGGCTTATCACATCACCATGTGGGTTTCTGCGTTAGAGAGCAACTGGGGCCATGGTAAACACTGGCTGAGGAATCACAGCCTTACAAACAGAAATAAAGGGCTTCGTACTAATCTGCCTCACTGGCCTGAGACAAACTACAAAGCACCTACTCACATCTATTTTCTCAGGATACTGCCTATGTAAAGGAGATTAGAAGGTTAGTCCTGTGACTGGCCCTGGACTTCTCTCTGCTTCCCCTTCAGCTGATCTGACTATATAAAAACATTAGTGAACAGGTGTGGAAAGAGTGAAATTCATCAAGAATACCATCTAGGCTCAGCACTTAGCTCTTCTATAATAAAGATAACCCTGTTACAAATCCACAGTTCCTGTACCTTGCACTTCCAAACAACCATGAGAAGAAAACTCAGCACCTGAACTAGGAGATGCTCCTTTAGCTGTTTGCAGCACAGGGCCAGTGACATGCATGAGATCAGAACCGATTCTATGCTAGCATATAGACAAGAAAAACATTCAATTAAACAGCAAAGTTATGATATTTTAAAATATATATATATCTTTAGATAAAAAGATATGTTTTAATTAAAATATTTCTCAGCAATAGTGAAAATCAGACTCAGTTCTTTCATGCTGTCACTTTCTCCTCTCACACTTTGCCTCCTCCTTCTCTTAGACCTGGTTTTTTCAGAATGTGGAAGAGCAAGGAAGACCTAATTAATTCACAGGGGTAACCAGTATAAGACTCAGCCTAGTAGGCATTGGTAGGAGCAGACACTCCTGAGCTTTCTTCTAACTCTTTTCTTCCTATAAGAGCAATGTTAAATCCTGTCCTCCAACACCCTGAAATTTCTCATCATTCCTGAAGAAAAAGCAAGAATCTGATAGTTCTACAGAAGCATCAACCACTCCTCTGGGAGGCAAGGTAACAGAGAAGATAAGTAATCAGTGTTATTTTCTGGGGCACAGTTGAGGCAGATACTGAACCTTTTGAAGTTAGGAGACTACGTTTAGCCCCACAGGAGCTGGCAGAGCTGAGCTCAGTGACTTGTCAGCTTTGCTTTAAGTGTTATCACTAGGACAGTCCTTTTAAAAATGAAATTTTGAAGATAGAATAAACCTTTTGTTTATTGTTATACCTACCTATTCCTTCCTCATTCTAACACTTCCCTCTTCTTTCTGGCAGATTTTCTGTGCCTGCCTTCCTGCCATGAGGGACTGAGACAGTGACTGATCCACTGCTTTTACCTGCAGTCTTCATCAGAGAGCAAGACTGTCAGTCTATATGGCAAAAGCCATTTCTACTTTCATCTAGGTCCAGCTTGTACAACTGAGCTGCAGGCTTCCTCCACTGCAAAACAGGGATGAGGATTGAACACTACTGCAGAGGTTACTGGAATACTGTGGCCAGAAAGCCTTGAAGAGGAGCTGATTCCTGGTACATGGGTCTATCTTGGGATCACAATACTTCTACAGCTATGAATTAGCTAGACTTATCTTCCCAGATCTGTCCTACTAATGCATTACTCTTAAAGAATCTAAAAATGCTGGAGAAAAATATGGGATGACAACTAGGATATAAAACTCCTGAATTGCTAGCTGGTACTGGACATGAAGAATAAAAAAACCCTGCCTCTGGTGCTGAATTTAGCCCTTACAGGTTGGAGTTGTTTAAGAGTACATTTTAGGTTCTATTTGTTCACGGTACTCTGGAGTCCCCTCCTCCTTGAAGCAAGGGTTGGATGTTCCTCTGTGCAGCCTCTCCAGCTGGCTTTGGCAGGCTCTCATGTACAAGTTTTTCATGTGTCTGGGACTGGGACACCAGAGCAAGCTGGTTAATAGTTACACAACATAATTGAAGTGCAGTTCTGGATGGAAGGGGGTAATCAGCAGCACACATTATTTTCCCCCTTGCCCCGGTAATTAACATAGAATAACTTCAGAGCTCATAGCCTGTTTCTGGCATTCAGTGCAACCACATTGCAGAGCTATATAATCTCTTCAAAGCTGCTTGTTTGAAACTCACAGAACACCATTCTTTCAATCATCATATCAGGATTCAGTTTCTAGCTGGCTACAGTTACAGTAAAAATGTATGTAAGAGAACTACTGCAGAAAAGCATTAGGAAAAGGTTTGAAAAGTTATTACTTGCCTTCTATTACCTCAAGAAATAGCTGGAGCAGAGCTTGTCAGAATTGCAATTTCCATTTTGAAACAGAAGCAGCAGAACCCCCTTAAACCACATATTTTACTCTGAAAATAACAACATTCTCAGAATTAATTCCTTGTGCTGTTTATTAACTGTCTGGATTTTGAGAAGTTACGGGTCACACATGCAACCTTCTATCTCCAAACATGCAGATGTTCTCAGAAAATAATAACACAGCAATTTCCTCAGTATCCCAGTAGTCCCAGAGATTCAGGAGAATGCCAAAGAGAACAACTGGTCAGCAAATTGAACCGTTAACATCAAACATGGCATAGCTGCAGCTCTGCTAAGACACAAAGCACAACAGAAACAACACAGCTAGCAATGATGCACCTAAAATGGCTATAAGGAAACTTATGCCTACACATAGACATACACACGTAGCTTTATTATATAATACAGATAGATTTTATTATATATTCTATTAAATTTATAATAGAATATAGTTTATAAGCTATGTAAATATATCTTCTTTACTATATACATATTGACTGTATATTATTTTTATTTTGTGTACAATTTAATTTTAATTTATATAAATAAAATAAAAGAAGAATAGTGAAATGAAGAAATCTAAATCAAGCTGAGGTATTTGAGCACAACCTCAGAAACGATCTCAGTGCTTCCGGATCTATAACCACAGTTAAAAGAAGGCTTCTCCCTTGCTCCTCTGACTGGCAGATATTTGGCCTCTGCTACAGAAGGAACAAATACTCGTATTGTATCAGTAACAGAGATGTCCTGTGTTACTTATCTTGCAGAGCACAGCACAAAGGCCAAAAGTTCCCACTTTTCATGCTCATTGATCCAAGCTGAGTGACACGGCGAGGCATGGTAAGAACTGAGGCAAGGGGCCACTTCACCAGCACCAAACACAGCTTCACACACACTGTGAAACCCCAGCTGTTGCAAAGTGCTTGCTGTTACAACCATGTAAACATGCCCACGTTAAATGGACAGTCTGCTATCACCTGACCCACATTTATTGGCTAGCTACTGCAGGCTAGAGAGCCCCTCGTGCTGACAAAGATGTGGATAATATAAAAGCTTCTTGGTGCCAGAGTTCAAGCAAGCATAGGCGATGAAGTGCAATATCTTTTAGCTGCACTTTTCTATCAAAGCAAATCTTTTTCAGCTCTGCTCATGCAACATTTACCTTCACCACTGTGAACACTGCTGCCTTTACAGGATATCACTGTGCTTAGCCCAACTCCATCAGTCGGGAGCTTTTCTGCAGTCCCCTGTAGCATGGGTAAACTTTCAGGTTGGGATCATTCAGGTATCTTGCATCTTTCTCGGGTATCTTCCTAGCCCACATCTTGCATAAACACATGCATTAGATAAAGCTCAAGCCCAGAGGTTTTTACACTCAAATCTTGTGTTAGTTGTGAGAAGTTAATTCCCAGCCAATTTTACCTGCTTAGAGCCTACCAGCCCTGGACACCAAGATGCACATTCTTGGACTTGTTTCTGTGTATACATGCAGTCAGACCTACCTCAGGCTTTTTCATCTGCTCCCACACAAACCCTGTGATCCGAACTACCACAGGCAGCTGGCGTTTAAGCATTTTGCATGCAGGATAAATTCAAGACAAGTGGTGAAATTATGGAACAGAGTATCCTTTTATCCTGTTCAGGCAATAAAGATTCACCATGGCTAAAACAGTTATGTTACTCAGCATCTGACCACAGAGTAGAGTTTTTCATGCTTTTTTCATCACTAGGTTTCTCTTGCTTGAAACAGTATTAAACCCAGACTTTTTAATAGACCCTATTCTTTACCATCACTAAGTAGATAAAACATTGATTTCTTATTTTCATAGGGTTTTTAGCAGTGAAATTAGTCTGATTTTTCTTCCCTCCAGCAAGCTTGACCTTGGAGTCAACATCCTGACTAGCAATCAAGGTGACTTCATCATCACACAGACCCTGAGGATCCCTCTCTTTGCCTTCATGGCAAAAATGCATGCAATTTCATTGCCTTGATGGAGCCCTCAAACTTCGCTACAGACTGAGGCAGCCAGTCCTTTGAGAGGAGAAATGCAAATCAAATGCTTGAATCAAGCCAGGTTTAAAGAACTGAATTTCTGGAGAGGAGCAGAGAGGAAGGAGAGGAGAAGGTGATGGCACATTTTTCTGTCCACTTATGCACCATGATGGTGGGATGAGGGGACACTGAACAACAGAAAAGCAGCCAGAATTGTACAACAATTCCATACCACTAGGTCTTCAGCTCCCTCCCTTCCACAAACTTTCCTGATGCCAGCAGCTGCCTCAGGGAGTGGCCTGTGAGGCATCCCAGGAACAGGACAAAGGTGCACTTTGTTCATGCTGCCCTTTTGCAGCAAAACTCCACATCTGGTGATAGGAAGACTCGATGGATTTCATACTTGAAGTTCCAGTACCACTAAGGTACTGAAAGTATAAGTGTATCTTATGTTTTATATATCTTATGTTTATGATAAATGTGTCTTATGTTTTAACTAACAGCACAGCCTTGCTTATATTGCCTCCTTTTTTACTTTAAAAAAATTTTGGGTGACTGGAACGAGCTTTTATACTTGTCTTGCTAATAAATACGTCAGTTTGTGACTGACTGAGAAAGAAATAGTAAGAAAGTTGCGCACAAAACTTTTACTGAAGTATCAGCTTCACCTTGGGCCATATACAGGACATAATCCCATATATGTGCCAGGCATTATACAGCAGCTCTTTTGTCTTTGACTTTCCTGTATGATGTGAAGTCATATATATGTACTGGGCATCCCTCATTCCCTTTACTCAGATGGAGACAGCCGCAGGGACAGCAGCCCATACCAAATCAACAAAAGAGCAACACCCAGCATGTACTCCAGCTTCCCTGCCCTACCTTTCTACCAAAAAATGGTTTCCAAACTCAGAGGTACAGAGAAGCAGAGTATTCTAAAATAAAAATTGTTGAGACAGATTTGTGATAACTTCATTATTTGAAAAAAGAAATAGCTCTACTTATCCAAACTAATGGCTGCTTCTCCACAAATGCCTTAAGTACTGAGCCATCACCTACCATACTGTTGTTTATAAACCTGCCTAGAAGTCTAACCCAGCTTCACTGAACCATCAGATAATACTCTTTGCAGGTGATATATGTATATGTTTCTAATGGAAGGGACATATGACCTCAGTGAGGCTTAGAAGTCTCATAAAACAGGTCTTATTTCCCACATATTTTCACATTTACTACCTGAGAGAAAACACATTAAATATCTCCCAGGTCGGAGCTATCAAGACACCAGGGAATCAATTTTCATCACCGAACTGGGTAGCTAATGACCTTCCTCAGCTTGGGTTGAACAGCTTCCAACATACTGCAGGTGCTTCCTCCTGGAGCTGTGTATTTTTTTCCCTTTTGTGTTCTGACATGTCAGCTTTTTTTATGCACTCTGAAAGTCAACTTTGTCATTCAGGAGTTCCCATTCTCCATGACATGACTGGCACCATGCTGTTTTATTTTTCCTGCTTCAGAGATTACCCAGAGCACAACTGAGGAGCAATGAGCTACAATGCCACGTACAATGCTCATATCAGGATGGCATCTGAACAGAGCCCTACAAAGTCAGATAGAAGATCCTTAAAGTGGTTAAAATCTCCTATTGAACCATCCTATATCATGTTTTACAGTCTCTCTGCATTACTGCTCAGTGACAGTGCAAAGCACAATGCAAAGAATGCATGCAGCAAACTGGATCTGTGTCTTGGCACTCACTGAAACAGACAGCAGCTAGGCCTGCCTCAACTGAATGCACTGTCGAGTAAAGAAAATTTCTGCATGGAAATTCAGGAAATGCATCCAGCTTCTCCCATTACATACTGAGAATTAATTCCTAGATCAGCTTAAGCTGATGTTGCATGTGAAAACCAGGAGTGGTCCAAATCTATCAACAGGTACAGAGCTGCATTTGGCTCTAACTTCAGGAGCCTGCACATATCGGTGCTGTGTAAAATCCAAGTGTGATTTTTTTTGAATTTTGGAGTAGAACAAAAAATGTTAGTCTCCCTAATCCTTGAGTTTGTTCTGCCTTGGATTCATTCCCTGTGGCTCAATTCTGAGCAGTGAGTTTGAGTAGCATCAAAAAGATTGAAATGGAAGCTTGAAAGCTTCCCCCTTACCAGCTGAATCTGCTGCAGATGTTCTACCACTGGTCAAGTCCTCAGTATTAAGTGACCGCAGATCTGTGTAGGAGGGAGCAATGCTCGGGCTGCTGGTGTCCTCTGAGTTGGTTGTCCAGCTGCTCTCTGAGGCACGGGCTTGCCTCTCAGAAGAGTTGGAAGAGGGTGAAGTCCAGCTGGGTGCTTTTGATGCAGACACTGGATGCAGAAAACAGGTATTGTTTAGAGACATACAGGGCAATCCACCCAAAGATCACCTGAACTATTCCAAAGACATGCTAGATCAGTGTACTGAAGCTCTGTACATATAAATTCCAACATCCACAGCAACATAGTTATTTTATGACAAACACAGAGCAACTTAACTAGTGCCTGGCACTGTTACCTTCCAGCACTACTCGGCTGTCTCCCTTAGATCTCACAATGCTGGCAGCCATATGCTTTCCTGCTGCTCAAGTACTGGAGAAACTGTGACTTTTCAGAACAAGATTTAATGTTTCCAACACAGATGACAAGACCTGAATATGTCTGTTGTGCAACACCATGGAGTTTTTAAAGTACCACAGTTTTCTTGTTTTTTTTAAAAGTAGTTTTATTATACTTAATTAAGCATTCTGTATCTGTGACACCCACTCAAATGTAGTCATCATCTCAGGAGTGCTCCACATAGAGGGGGAGTATAAAAATAAACTGAAATTGACCTATTGATGTGCACTAAGAATAGCTTTTGTTTCTGAACATGTGGGATGGAGAGTCCCAATCTGAATATACTACATAACATTTCTGCTCAGTATAGACCAAAAATCCTGTTCTACTCATTTGCTAGACTTGCATGTCAAACAGTTAAATCCTGCCTAACCATCACCCAGAGTTCAGAGTTCATACACATCCACTGCTCTGAGTGTGTACTGTGTACTCTCTGTATTGCATACTCTTTGCCCACAACATCCCTCGAATGCTAGGAACAATGGGTGACCCTAGTGAGAACATAATACTAATAAAAAAGAAGGCTACGGTTAAAAAGTCTTCCTGAACTAAGGAAAAATCTAAGGGTAGAGACTAGCTCTAATTTAATATCAGCATAACGGCTGTTTTCTAAGTTAGCACATCTATATTTACCTGTTAAACCAGCAAAGATCCTGATGTACCCCAAATCTTGCAGTTACTGAACAACTACTGACACAGAGATTCTCTTCTTGGCACGTAATACATAAACAACCCTTATTAGGTTGACAGATACTTTGGAAGAAAATGACAAATTAATGTTAAAGAAGATTTATCTCTCTCCACTCCACCTAAGTGTTGGGACACTGCCTCATTATGGAAACCTTGTGTGCATAGATGGAATATCCAAATAGTGCTCTGTGCCTTGCCTCTTGAGATGTGTGAATTTATTTTATAGATCTGCACTGATAGCCTCAGGTAAGCAGGCACTGGTACTTTGATGTGCACAGCTGTGAGCCTACATACTGAGCAGCTTCTGAGTCATCCCACAGATGAGGAGCTGACAGTCACATCTGTCTCCTCATTGCGCAGGTTGACAGCTGCTGTGTTAGACACACAACCAAAGCCCGCCCCTCCCTCCAGTAACTGCACACTGGGTTGTGCTCCACGCCTGCAGAGAAAGGATGATGAGTGTATGATTATAATCTGTCAATCCCCCTCTCAGTCCTTTTCTTAAACAAGGCATGAAGCACCTGAAAAGCCATCCTTAAAACTTCACCTGAAATTGTTCCGGCAAACAGTGCAGTTTATTTGGATGTAGAGGACAAGCTGAAAGCTGAGCTCCATATGTGAATCACTGACAGGAGCCAAGGCTTTTTTTAAGCATGCTTTATACCTGGAATTCTAGAAACTGTGGAATTATTTTATAAAAAAAGATCTTAGATTTGCAGTATTTTTTTGTTTAAAGTTGGTCACAGCAATATGAAAAAACATTTGGCTAATTTAGATATTATAATTAATATACTGCCAAATAGTTTTGTGCTTTCCAAAACCAATTTTTATTTAAGATGGTAACTGACTGGACTAGTGTTGCCAAATACTTCTATGTAAGGGCAAATTAACTTTATTCCAGGTAAGTTGGGCCATCTTGAAAGAACAGAGTTGTTTTTTGCTAGAAAGTGTCTTGTACTTTGAAAAACTATAACCACAGACAACTTTTTCTGCAACAGATGTTCTTTAAAATCTTACTACACTCAACTTCCACCTGGGAGTGTTCTAGGTTCCCCAACACTAACCCTTGAAAGTAGTGTATTTTCCCCTATGCTGAGCCAAAAGACTATCTAGCAATCTCAAAAAGCAAGATAAGCAAACGTAAACATCTGCACATGTTTAAGATCTCTCTTGATGCTTCTGCTGCTGCTCTTCAGATTTCTGGAAGTGCTGCAGTCTAATTCCTAAATGAGGCAGGGCTTTTTCGTAGAAATTTTGAATTCAGTCTCTAATGCCAATAGCTGGAGAGTCACAGCCTTCCTGCTGCAGGAATTTCTCAGAAATCTGTTTATGTTGAAAGACCAGTGCCAGAACTATCCCTAAAATGCAAATTCTGTAGCATGAGTTGGATACTGAAAATCAACTCATTGTTTCCCAAACGGAAAAATGTTTCCTTCCATATGCCTTTTACTTTTCTTGATATGTTTCTTCTTAAAACAATGGATTGGCTTTTAATATGCAAGCTTACCTTGAAGCATTCATTCCTCTGGTATTTTAAGGACCTGTTCCTTGATCCCTACACTGCATTATAATCAACCTTGTTAGCATAATTTCCTTTCTTATCACATAGGACTTCAGATTTTTCTGATTTTAGGGCAGCATCACTGTTTCTAATGAGAGGTGTAGTTTCCAGCTGCTGATCTTGTGTTGCAAATATTGCCTATTTTCAGAGAGAACAGCATGAAGTAGTTAAGCTCAGATATGCTGTTGGATAGCCTCTCAAGGGACATGGTAGGAGTCCAAGTTATCTGAGCCATTTAAAACCAGACAAAGCTCATGGGAAGAAGTGGGGGCGACTGTGTGTGTGCATGCGTAGGATGGGTGATGTAACAGATCTTGCCTCAGTCTAATTTTGGTGCTTTGCTGAATACCTCATTGAATTGAAGAGTGCAGCTAACACTGATAGAATATGAGACTGTGAGCTGGAGGCCCATTGTGTAACAAATGCAAATGTTTTGTCACCCGCTGGCTGTGATCATTTACAGATTGTGTAGCATTTGTGATAGAAGCATTTGGATCAGCCTAAAAATCTCACTTTTCACTTCGGCAGAAACAGTTTGACTAGACTGATAACAACCATAACAAAAATCCAATTTCTTCTTTTCCCAGCAAAAGGAAAACAGGGAAGGAGGCACCACAATACATAATTTCTGTGACTAAATATTTCTATGGCCTCACTCAAGAGTTTTTGCTCCTTGAGGAGAAATCTACATGATTTGGCAGCTGTCAGTTAACTATGCATAAACTGAAAATGCAGAAATATTTTGAAACCAACATTTTGCTTAGCATTTATTCTGCCTGAATTATCCTAAATAAAGATAGTTTCGACCTTTTTTTCATTGTCCAAATTCTTTGCCTGTTTGTTCAGGCCTGTTTCTTGCCATCAGTCCCCCTGATTTCTGCTCCCCCAATAATGTCTTTACTTTTTCCAGGACAACAAGGGGCCAGCATTAGCCTTGGTTTTCTTTAAAATGTATTTCCTACAGGGTAACCACTACATTCTAGCTGTCTTTAAAGTGGTATTTTTTTCAACTGTGAGCACTTTAGGACAAATCTTTGCTTTTGGGGGAACCTGTGCAAAAATACTGTAGCCCTAATGTCAGAGTAAGACAGCATCTCTCTCTCCTAAGACCCATCCTCTCCGCTCTCACGGCACTCTGGAAATCCCACTTTGCAAGCCCTTTTCAAAATGCGTTTCCAGGCAGCCTGGCCATCAGCCTGGGTAATTATCTAGTCAGCTGAGCAGCTGCTCGAGCACAGACAGACAGACAGATGATTTCCTAACAGTGCTGGAGCCCTGACAGGAACACGACCGGGAGTGCTGAGCCTCCAGGACATTGCTCTTCACAGCTGCCTGCACAGGAAACAGATTTCAAATGTGTCCATCCTTCTCACACCAATCCTTCTGTTTGTACTTGCCCTTTATACTCCTCCCCCCCTCGTCTGGGTATTTGCTATTGTTCTTATGCAGAATGTTTGCTACTGGAAATGAATAATTGCTGTCACCACGGGCTTTCCACTGAGCGCGTCAGCATACACAACGTCTTCAGCTTTGCTGCCGCCCATAGAAAAAAATCGTGATCTGCACAATAATGGAGAACAACTAGGCTGAAGTTTATCCTACCTCTTGCTGTCAAACGCCCCTCAGAGTAAAGGGCCAGAAACAAAGAGCTGTCATTTCTTCTTCCCTTTAGAGGCTGTCAGCTGCACTAGTCTGGCCATTTATAATACAGGGTACAGAACAGGAGCAGGACCAGCTCATAAGTAAGGATTTTAAAACAACCTTAGGAAACATCTTCCTATGGTTCCCACATCGTTCATGGAATAATAGCTTCCCATGCAAGAATTACATGGAGTACATCCTGGTCTGTACTGATGAGCACAGGCACAGTATTTGTTGGTATCAATAAACTTCAGGCAAAAAAACATATGGGAACTGTGAGCAGGTAAAGACCACGATCACAGAGGTGACTGCCGTTCTTTCAGTTCCAGATTACAGAGGCCAATATGGCTCAGACTTTTTCAATGGCTGCTCATACTTCTCTATAAGAAATGTCAGTACTGAAAACACCTATATGCTCTTTCCGCATTAATGTGTTTTGTCAATCTCCAAGACTTAGTCAAGACACAGGTGGAGTGAATCACTGAAGGCTTTCATTTTCTTTACAAAAAGAAAATATTTCTTGTTTAATCCAGAAGGACAGTATGAGCCCTTTTTGAAATGCTGATAGCATTGTGCTAAAATACAGTACAAACTACTCAAAGTTCAACCTCTGAGAAGCCAAAGAGCAAGGCAAAAATCCTGTACGCTCTCATTGTACTTTGTTCCTTTATCGGAAAGGGCCTTTTCCCTGCTGTTGCCTCACCTGTTTGTGGGTGGCTTGATGAAGCACTGGTCCATGGTGCATCTTCAAACTGAACCCAAGCACTGACGGATGATGACAGATCAGTGCTGGGACACACATGGTTACCAAGCACAGCAGAATCCACCTTGGGTTGGTCAGCTGCCTCTTCCAGCTCTGTGTGAAAAAGGTCTTGAAATTCTCTATCTGCATTGTGGTTCTCTTCTGAGGACGTGTCTGAGGAATTAAAACATTTCACCGGAGCATCCTCAGTGCTACCTATAATAGAGACAATATACAAAGATTCACAGGACTCACCATTATTTCATTGTTTTTTATTAAAACATCTAACATTTGCCATTAAATGTAGGAAATTCTCCTTCACCTAATGCAGTTTTTGGACTAACACTGGACATAGTTTTGCACTTGTTTATAACAGATGAGATTTCCTCCATGGTTGGTTGGATACTGTCTTGAATTTTGAAGAAGAGATCCAAAACCTGTAGCAGATCTACATGACATCACATGAGGAGGGTGATTTACCTTTTTGGCCCAAATTCTCCTATTACATTGCGGTAGCAGGAGATAATTCAAACTCTGCACAAACTGCTTCCACTTAGAAGGCAAGCTCTGTGGTGCTAGATATATGACAGTAGCTGGTCTAATTCAAACACAGAAAGTCTCAGCAGTTTCCGAGAAAATCAGAGAGCTTACCTCGTGGGTTAACAGGGAGGAGCAGCTCGTCAGTGAAGGACACCCACTCCGACTGGTGGGAGGCAATGACACTTGTCAGAGATGTCATATTCGCAGCAGGCCACTCATCTTCACTTGGGGATTATAAGGAGGAAGCAGAATGGGAGAGGTACGGTGAAGATGAGCCAATAGAGGGAAACACCTCCTTTACAATTTCTTTTCAAGTGCTATTAAGACAAGAAAAAAAAGTAGATTACGCCTTTTAGAAAATTAAATGGGAAAAACGAATGCCACCACTTTTTATAATATAGAGTGCTAGAGCAATTTATGTACCACAAGTACAGTACTATCACAGTATTACCACCTTAGAGACAGGAATGTCACCTGTGTCTAGAGGAGGGCTCAGATGCTGCAACTCCTTCATATAAAGCAACTGAGGGTCTTCAAACATCTTCATGTTAAAACAGTCTGTCACCAAACCAAATATTTTATTCCTTACCCAAGGAACCATGCCTCTCATAACCCCAGCAAGAGCAGATGAGACTCTCCCAGGATTAGCAAATTTTTATTATGATGTAACTTAATCCCCACTCCAAACTGTCAACATGTCTTTGCCTACCTTGCTGCTTACAATGTCTAATCCCACTCCAGAGCAAGCAATAAATTGCATGTTTCATTATAAATAACATTTATGTAACTGCTTCTGGAATGAGGATGAGTTGCCAACGACTTTCATCGTGGTCTTGGGTATATGAGATGCTGTCTCACCTAGCTGCACTTTCAACTCTGCTGCTTGACTGGAACTTCACATTTTAATTTTAAAGACCATCTTACACCTTGTCTGGAGTTAAGCAGGATTTTTGTTTTCACAGATGTGGCAACTGAATTTCGTAGGCTCTCCAATTGTATGCACCCCACATAGATCTGTGAATCTTCTAGATGGAATGGAGCATTGCAAAGTGCTCTGGTTGTTAGCTGGTAACTGGGAGGGTCAGGTCCAGGAAGAGAAATTCTCTCTTACAAGCACCAGTGACCTACCTCAGATTTGTAAACTGCTTCAAAACTCTCAGAAGACTTCTCCTAGGGACATATGCTAATTCTGTCCCCAATTATCTCAAGCATTGAAGCTCTTGTTGCCATGGTATTCAAGTACTTGAAAATACTGAAACTCAGACTTGGCTATTTGAAAGAGCTTTAAGCAGCATTTCTTGGCCTGCTGTCTCTCACTTAACTAAAAGGTTTTTCAGGGTGAAACTTCATGTTAGTGTAAAAGAACAGATACTTCACTGAGAATTCTCTTTACCCTAAATAAATAACATTTGGACCCAAAAAGCAGACATATTTAAATGCATTCAATGTTTGAGTATTTTCTGAAGGAGGCAGGTCATCATATAGCTTCTGATGTAATTATTCTCCTCAGGGTCACGAAGCCATTTGCCTGCTGAAGGCAGATCAGCAATCAAGAAAGAGCTAAAACCTTCAAAGTTTGGAAGTCACAAACCTGCCTGACAACTAGAGAGAATTCATGTTCACTGTCTGAAGATTAGTTTTTTCAAGGAGAATTGAATGCGAAATGTACCATTTCCTGCAAACACAAAAAGGGATTCCTAGAGACAATCCAGATGGCTAAGTAAAATCTGACATAAGACTGATTCCCTTGCCATAGACTTTCCAGAGTCTATGGCCCCCGACCAGTCACCCTGCATGTTCTTCCCTTGTTACACAACCAATTCCTTACTGCAGGAGGAACAGGGGCGCCTGAGCAGCTTTTCCTGCACTGCCATGGCAGGATGCCTGTCTCCATGCAGCATGGGCAGGTACATTTGCCTGCCTTCCACAACATCCATTTTGGGTGCTGTCAATAGAAACTACAAAGGTAAACATAGAGGCAAGCTAACTGAAAAATAAAAATAAAAATCAGATGCTTAGGGTCACTTGGATGCCGTATGAGGGACAGAGAAGATGACCTTGGCGTCTTGTTTTCCTCATGTGACCAATTAAGCTGTTTGAGCTTGTTTAAATATCTGTAACTAAGTTTTCTTTTCCCAGACAACTGGATAGTGACCTACCCTTTCTCCTGGAAAAGTCCTGGCAGAAGCATGAAGCAGCAGGAAATGAAAAAAAAAAACCCACAAAAGAGTTTAGCTTGCCCTTGATGCACAGAGACTGCAGTAAAACTTATTTTTTTATTAATTTTTTTTCATTTGAATTTCAAGGGGGAAAACAATATGAAATAAGACAAGAAAACAGACTGTTTCAGCTGTGCAGATATGTGGGAGAATTATACCATTACTTAAAGATGTATTTCCTCTAGTACCTTACTGCCCTGCAACAAGCATAATTCTTAAAATCCACTTACTACCAGACAGCAAAACTAGCACTTGCAAATGGATAGTGAGCACTATGAGCCCAGAAAAGCTTCAGAATACTGTGTATTGAAGGTTATACAGCTTCCCCATGACAGGAATTTTCTACAAACTTCCCAGTTTGGTAAGTAAAAGAGATTGTTTTGACTTATCAGGATTATCACACCTTTTAGACAAGCAGCCTGAGAGGAAAGGCAGTCTGAGTAGCTAATAACTTCAAAGATATTCAGAATAGAGGTATTTTGAGGATGCATATGTTAGGTTTTTTAAAAAATGAAAAAAAATTTTGCATTCTCTCAACATTCACAAAAAAGCCTCCATCCCACCCCTTGACCTAAATGCCAATACAGAATTATGAATCATGTACAGGTAACACCTGTGCAGACCATGTGGAAAAAATACAACTTCATCCACAAATCATTTTTCACCTCTCACTCTCCAAAATCCTCCTTAGAGAAGTACCTAAGCCAACCCCACTATGAACCAAGGAGCCTCAGCCAGCACTATAACAGGGCCAGTGTGCATTCAGTTAATACAACAATGCTGCAATTTGCAGAACTGCTACAGAGATAAATATTTCCAGAAGAACCATTTGAATTGTGGATAAACCTGAATCCTCTCTGTAGCAAAGCAGTCCAGCACCACTATTTAAACACCGCAATGAGTACTCTGCAAGTGAATTTCAGAGTGTTCCTTCCTGTTCTTCAGACTTCTCAAACATCTCTGGCTATTCATAGAGAAATGAATCTTGGAGCCTACAAGGACTAAGAACAAATGGACGCTTTAAACTCCAGGTGAACTACAGTTACAGCAAAAGTTTATGCTACCCAGCCCAAACAAAAGCAGATCGCAACATATTTCTTGGATCAAGCTATTACCAGGTCAGACCAGCATTATTTTTCCCTACATTAACAGGATTGTTTAGATTGTTACTTTTGGATTTATGTTATTATGTGCACTAAGCTTTTGGTGCTGAACTGGTTAAAAAAACCCAAACAAACCAATTCATCCAATTTTTGGTAAAAAACTTGCAAATCAGTACTTCTTTTGTCTGCTTGCTACTATTACACAGTAAATACAAGTTAAAGCAGATGTATACCTGCTGACCGCACTAATTCTTACTAAGGCAGTAATTTGATCATGACTCAACCCTCTAAGGAGCTGAAATTTCTGCTTCAGGTGTCCCTTTTACACATTACAGTTTCACAGTGGTGCACATAAATCTGATTGTCAAGTAGGTGACAGTTATTTCCAATTCTCCAAAAGGTAGAGATCATAGAGCTGAAACAAAACTCATTGCCTCTTCAGTCCTCCTAGTGTTTTGATAAACCACATTACATAACCCCTTTTTAAAACTGATGAAGGTTCATTCTAAAATTACAAAACTGCCTTGATAACTAGAAACCTCTCATTTCAAAACTATGTAAATTCACAGTCTACAACCATTCCCTCTTGTGACACATCTGTCCTTTTGTACAACTCCATTCTAGCAACAGATGAAAAGGAATATCATTGTCCTTCTCCGTTTATATTAAGTCAAAAGCATGTACTTGAGAAAGAGGCATAATTATGCTGTGCCAGAAGTCTGACACCCAGCACCTTGTACTATGAGCCCTCACTTTAGGTGGGACCTTTACACGCTATGTGAGTACAAACATCAACAGAAGTAATGTTGATATGTGGAAACGTTTGTGGCACTATTGAGGTTTAGAAGTATCAGAAGTATCTGCAATGGATCTCAGAAGCATCTGTAATTGCATGGTATTTTTGTAAACATACCAAAGTATTTAATTACTCATGTGTTTGGACAGCAAACTCAAACATTGTTTCTCAGTAGATTTCAACTCTGCTTAAAAAAAAAACAGCTTAGCACAGTTAATAATTTTAAGCACAAAGAGTCGGTTCTCCAATTGCTTCAAGTTGCATCCATATGATGCAAGCTGCAGTCAACTTTCTGATCACTACCCAGAGTAACTAGGTTACAGTTATATGGAAAAACAGGAGAAAGAAATCAGAATAAAAATATTGAGAATGAAATTCAGTTGTTTGCTTTCTTGTTTTCCAAATGTAATATCAACAGCAAGTTTGTGCTAAGTGTATAGGCTCTCTCAATATACTGCCTTACATGGCAGCACTGATGGACAAAATCCTGTAATCCACAGAGTGATATTGTTTTTCTTGCTTATACATTTCCTTACAATCTCAGGAATTAAAACATTAACTGGTTACTGCAGTTTGTATTTGGTTTTGTAGGAGACCATTAAGCAAAAACAACTAAACAAGCTGTTAAATTCCACATAGCAGAGCAAAGAAACTAAGCCAAAGGGACAGTAAGGAAAGGAAAGACTCTGACCATGGCTTTTCTTATAACAATCAAGCTTCACTCCCATCAGGAAAGCCTCAAGGAAAAATAAGTAATTTTATCCTGACCTTGTGTTTGGCAAACCTGAACAGATGAAACAATTCTAGTAGCATGAACTGAGGAATGATTGCTGCCTTGGGCAAATTTCCAAGTGAGAGAGAGCTCATGGCTCTTCCTCTCAGCTTGGCCGGTAACAAGCACTGACCATCAGCACATCATGATCTGAATAATAAACAAACTCCAAATTGGAACTCTGTTCTCAAGCATCAAAAGAAAGTCCGAAGTTCTTAAAGGTGCAACAGCATAAACAAAACAGTGCTAAACAACATGAGAAAAACAAAACAATGAACTTGAGAAACCCAGTGAAAGAAAGGAACTGGATTTGGTTATCAGTCTTATTGAAAAAAAATCCTTTTACCAACCTCTGCCTAAATGCCTGAGGTAAGATTACCTTATGAATTACCCAGATGATAGGAATAAAGTCATGCTTGGTTGATTATTGTATTCTTAATATTGACAATATTTTCTCCATGTATACAGCTCCCCCAGCTTATAAATTGCCCCAAAAAAGTCTCTGGTAAAACTGTGTTTCAGATCTTAAACCAGTCTTATTTACTCTGATACATGCTATTGCATGAGCTCCACAACTTCAGAAGTAGCTTAAGAAGCTCAGTCACTACCTGGTGCTTACACTCTCACAAAAGCTCTCTGAAAGGAAGAATTAGGGCTCAAAGGGAGACAAATGGACATGCCTTGTGAAACTCCTGCAGCCTTTCTGGAGGAAAGGATGGCTTTTTCCATTATGGTTTACACCTAAGTGATTGGTAACAACAGCCTTGACAGTGCTGTGCCTGCAGAGCCTGGGCAAGCCCGCTTTGTGCCATTACCCCAATTAGAAGTACCAGGGTCTCCTGGTGATTTCAGACAGACACGGAGCGAGGTGAACTGCGGTACTGAAGGTGACCAGAGCCATCTGGCACACTCCGTGACAGAAAAGCAGACTGAGGGTTTTCCTGAGCCCAGGACCCAGTGCAGCCACACTAATGACCATTCCCAATTACTCCAACAGATATGAATTGATCTGCCTAAATCCACACTGGAAGTCCACGGCACAAGCAGTGTTGAAGCTGAGGTAACCTGGAATGACCTTATTTTCTCCAGCACAACCAGCACACATAAAACCATATGCCACAAACACACATCCCAGCTTTCCTGGCAGCTCACACTTCAGTGATAGTAAGAGGAGAGTCTGTACAAGATGCATTGGTAAGAAAGCCATAAGCATCTCCCTTAGGAATATTTGTGTCAAGGCTAATATCTGAAAGGCCAACAGCTGCTGTTTTGTCTACACTAAAATTTATCTGTCACAGAAGCTCCTGTTTTCCACAGAGAGAGAGAAAACACCTAAGATGCTCTCCTGCAGACAACCAGCCTATTTAGACAGTTCAGAAGGCAATAATGTCTCTCCTTCTGCCAAGGCCATGCCTTAGAAATACTTTATGGATTCTGGATGCCTCATAAAGAGAGACTGAGATTCAAAACTTGATGTTGGAGGAAAATTGTACAACGTTCTCTATTAATTGTACTCCTAAAAGCTTGAGAAATGTAGAAAGACACTGTAGAACAACAGCAGTGCAAAAAAGAATAGGAAGCTTTTTGCATTTTTTTTTTTCCCAATTAGAAGTAATATATAGCAGGCAAAAACCAAGGGAGGATGTGAGACAAAATGTTTGACAGTGATAGTTCACCTCAGCAGTGACAGCAGGAAAACAAAAGTTCTGCATTTCAGGACTTTCAATATAGCTCACTCTGGGTGCATGATTCATTCAAAGTGTAACTGAAGCCTCCAGTCATGTAATTGCATGGGAACTTGAAGGACAACTTCCCAAACTGCCAACCTTTCAACTCCAACTAGAATCTGACACAACAATCAGTCAAATGCTTCTCTTACAATACAGAGAAACAGTGCAACAAAACCAGACTGGGACAACATCACAGGAAAGAGTCAATGTGTCCATTTGTTTAGCAGAACATTTGCATCTCTAAAATCCGGAACTTTTCTTCCCCCCAGTCAGTATTGTACAAACAGGAGATAAAAATAGGAGAGAAACCATTAATTTAAGTTTTTTCTTCCCAAAGACTAGACTAGTTTAGATAAGGTTTTACTTTGTTCAGCAAAATTCTGTTGGTAATAACAGTAGGCAACAGGAAATCTAAATGTAGTAAGGGAGGACAGGTTGCTAATATCCCCTCAGGAGAGGGTGGGTACACGGTCCTTACTACTCTTCCTTGTTTTCTCAAGGCCTCCACAGGGCAGAACTCCAAAGCAGCATCCTGATCCCAGACTACCACACCTGCCCATTACATGTGTCACAGATTTTTCTCTGCTTCAGGATGGTAAATTTGCAGTAGTCACAACTATTGTGCAACACAATACCATAAAATTGATGCTCCAATCCACAGTATGTGGAGGGAACTGGGTTTAAAAACTGATTTATTTTCTCAAACCTCAAAAAGTGAGTCATACAAGGGACGTGCTTCAAAAGAGAATTCCCACTGAGCAACCTGGTTTGCACATCTGATATTGATGCTTTCATATGTTCTCATTTAAATTCTGCACAGACAAGCTAGCCAGATGTATTCCATTTACCAAACCCTCCAAAAGCTACTGTACTTTATTTGCTGTTGTGATGATTATCAAAGTGGGTTTTTTAAGTTATCTCACTAACACGAAAAGCATAATGTTCTACAATTAATCACTCTAGAACCAACTATGCCATTGCAGCCTGACATCACTGAAGACAGCCATCAAGAAGAGAACACAGATTATAAAATCCTATCTACCTGTCTTTCTTCTAAACTGGGACTAATGACAAAACAGGGAAGTGAGTAAGCTATCATAAATTTACTGGAATACCATGCTGGATGATAAACGCTCTTTTAGCAAACACCCAACCTGGCTTGTATGAAATGCCATCCTGTTCTGACAGATATTAACATTCCAGCACTGCTTACATGCATTGAAACAAATTACTGTATTTAAAGTATTCACTGTACAACTCAAAAACTGATCCTACTTCCATAATAAAAAGAAAGTCAGCAGAATCCTTCCTGTACCTCAAGTTTTAATCGCACAAATGAAATCAGGGCTTTATTTTCTGATTACACAAAAGGTAAATGCTAGATGATGGGTAAAAACATCTTCACTGAAGATGGTGGGTATAATTATTTGCCATCAATCAGTATCAGTTAAACTCTCATTTTGACTAAGAAAGCTGGGGGAAGAGGAAAGAAAAAAACCCAAAACCAAAAAAAAAAAATCCAAGAAAGAAAGAAGTCAAGTCAAACACTAGCCACATTCAAGATAAGGGAGGAACTGAATTCTGTAGACAGAGATGCTTCACTTGAGGCTGAATGCCTACAGAGAGGATGGGCATTGATCTATCTGAGCTGTGAGTATGCACAGAACGGGAGAACAGATTCAGAGTGAGAGAAAAAACACAGAATCCAACTGTGAAAGCATCAGGAAGACAAGGACTATTGAGGAAGTGATGCAGCCCTGAAAGAGAGCAAAGAAGTTTTCTTGTGCTGAATGTTGGCTGGAAAGGGGGATTAGGAGCACTGAGCCAGAAATTCATCTTGTGTTCAAGCCTTCTCTGTATTTCCATATAGCTAACAACTATTTACACATAAATAAATTCTCTATACTTCCATGTGACATCTTTATAACTTCTAATCTGTATCAGCAGCACCCTTCTAATGAAGAGTTAAAAAGGGATTTTTGTTATGAAGGAGATTCCTTTTGATTGTTATATATGAAGGCAACATAATGCAAAGCTATCTACCAGTTTAAGGAAACCCTGCTTGATTATTTAAAGCCAGACAAAAACCAGTACTCTGGAAGAGACATTGCAGGGAACAAGCTTACCCTAGCAAAAAATTCTTCAGATCATCCAACCGGTCTTTCCTCATTTCCAGTGGCTGGAAAGTCAAATGCAACTTAATGTGATGCCAGGACACTGTGGCCCTTCAGGGCAACCCACAAATATCATGTTTGTTGTCACTCTCTATTTTAGACAGCCTAAATATAGGCCCATTAGACTTGATGGTTCCATTCCTTTAGCATGGCTACTCCTGTTTTAAGAGAATGAAAAACAACTCTAGAAAAAAAAATGGTTGTGCAAAGATTGAATGTAAAGGTACCCCATATTTTATATAATACCAAAAATATATCTGAAGTGGAAATAAAGTTCTTGACAAGTCAAATTCATACACAGTACAAAATACTATGTTTGCAATGGTACTGTCTAATGCATTTGTGTCTAACTGTATTTGTTTCGTTGTCAAAACAGAAGAATGCATGGTATACTAGCATGATGTAGAACAGAGGGTAGGAGAAAATAGTTAATTTTTTGTCTTTTGTTTTTGGTTTTATTGAGGTTTTGGGCTGTTTTTATTAATGCACACTAATAACTGGTACTCTATGGCACTACGCCTGTGATAGTGCCTGTGAGACAGCAGGCAACCTTGTGCATCCCAAAAGAGGAATCCAGGATATGTTGCCATCTATCTAGGTGAGATCCTTTAAGTGATGCAGAGGTACATGGTAAGAGTGATGCAGGTCCCTCTTGCATATGGAGGCAGCAAATCACTCGTATTTTATTACATTTAGTATTTTGCTGAGGAGGCTACAACAGGGAGACACGGCAAGTCTGATACCAGCTGCAGGAAGACGGATCAGTTGCACCTCATGTTCGAGGGCATCAAATAATTAATACCAACATTACTGAATGGCTTCCATGAGATGCTCATCTTCTAATCTGATGCAAACGCCCAGTTACAAAGCATTCAGGGCATTAAAAAATGTGTAGTACTATACACCAAAATTCATATTGACCAGCTCCCACAGCGTGGGGCAATGGCTCATCACTCAGTGGCAGGGGCATTACTGTCAAAGTAAACTGTCAAAACTGGAATAGCAGGGAGCACTGCATATTGGGTGCATGACAGAGCTGTGCAGACACCCTGGGGAAGGACCCTGGAGACCAAACCATTTGCTGGGGAAGCTTCTAACAGTGGCACTTCCTTGTGTGCCTGGCTTGAGCCAGTTGGACACAAGTGCTGTAGGTGTGTGCACCTGCACAGGCTACACAGAAGCAAAATGAAACAAACCACTATTTACAGGTGCATGGAAAAAAAGAAAAAATCTCCAGTTTTCACAGAGACATAGGAATGTGATTCAGTCTTTTGAAATTCCACAGTTTGAGGACATAGATTAATTTACTTGGATATGCCAAATCAATACTCAGAAAAAAAAAAAAAAAAAGAAAGGGAAAGAGAAAGGGACAGAGAAAGGGACAGAGAAAGGGACAGAGAAAGGTACAGAGAAAGGGACAGAGAAAGGGAAAAACAGATAAATGTGCAGCAAGTCATTTCCATATTCGTTCCTTCTCAAAAAAACGACTTTGGTATCAAATTGCTGACATTTATTTTATCATTTAATAATAGAATCAGAAAATGTTAACGCTTGAATGGGATCTTCAAGATCATCTAGTTCCAACCCCCGTGCCATGGGCAGGGACACCTTATCCAATCTGGCCTTGAACACTGCCAGGGTTGGAGCATCCACAACTTCCCTGGGCAACCTGTTCCAGTGTCTCACCATCTTCCCAGCAAAGAATTTCTTCCTAATGTCTAACCTAAATTTCCTCTCTTTCCATGTGTACTCACTACTCCTTGTCTTATCACTACAGTTCCTAAAGAAGAGGAAATCTTGTAAAGTTTAACTGCAGCAGGTGACCAGCCATTCCGTATAGCTAGAACTGTGCTCTCCTGCATTATGCATGTGGAAACTTACAGAGTAAGATGAGAGTCACATGGTGAGACAAGTGAAGTCATGAACATATTCCAGCTCTCAGCTGGACTTGGGTAATGCAGTATGCCAAATTTTTAGACAAGAATTTAATTCATGTCACATTTCTGAGTGCTGTCACATATTGTGTAACTTTCTTCTTTCTAGTTAATGCATGGCCTCCTTTGTGTTATGCAAGCGCTTTAGTAGAGCAACCATGTAAAAAAACCCAACAAAACACAAGATCAAAAACTACCAAAGAAACCCCTAGGCTCCCTTTCCATCCACGCCACCAGAAGTTTAAGACAGGTTTATTGTTGCCTTGAAAACTCTAGAGTGTAGTCAGGAAAACAAAGCAATAAGAACCCTATGAAGACTTCACCCACTTAATGGAACAAAACAATATAAAGCACTGGAGATGGATGCTGGGCTCTCAGGTCATACCAGCAGGGCCTTTCTTCATTAAAAGGTTTGGAATCTTAATACCCTCCCTGTGCAAACCTCCTAGGTAACATTCCCAGCAGTGCAGTGTGTTTGACAGCACAGCTGCTTTCTGAACCTGCCCTGGAAATGGAAGCAATGCAGTCAGGTCACCCCACCTCCCAGCCAGCCTTATGTAGCCAAAAGTGACCATGGTGGTTATTCTGCTCTTCAGCCCACAATAAGTAGCACAGCATCATATGTGGAAATACCAGTTCATGGCAATAGTAACGCAGTGTTACTGCTCCCTTGCCATCTCTGGGGAGGCTGAATCCAGCTAACCTGTGGGAAATACTGCCATATGCAATGGACAAGTTTTGGCAGTCGGATGCAGACAAGTATATTTTTAAATATTTGAGATATTTACATCCTCTTTCATAAAGGCGCAGGCCCACAAGGGGACAGGGAATCTGTTATCAAGACCCAGTGAGTCACAATTGTAAATCTGACACATAATTCACAGAGACACAAACAAAAACATGTTAGAAACCACCTACAATTAGCAAAATTAGAGGAACTTAAATTTTTTTTCCAAGACAAACTTCCTGAAAAGAAAGGATTATCACTTGAAAGTTAGTGCCTGTTTCAGTGTCACTGAAGAGCTACTGTAGCTGTTTGGAGCTCTAGCTCCCGAAGGTCTGCAGCTACCCTCAATCAGCCTTAGCTCCAACCACATTCCTATCAATAGCCTGGATTGGATACAGAGAGAAACTGTAAACATTTCTGGCAAAAAAAGAGTGAATGCTGGTGCCAACCCCTGAGTTCACATGTAGTGTGGTAAACTAATACAGCTGCCTCCATTCAGAGAGACTGGATGATTAAATTGCAGAGGTCAGAGATATTCAGGTTATTCAGGAGAGGAAAGCCCACATCTGCCAAATCTATTCTACCTCAGTTTTATCCCCTTCAGCGACATCTGAGATTCTGCCTGTGGATGCCCCCAAAATAATCTATGCACCTATCAACTGATACCTCATTCCTCATGCTAAACTCATGTACCTTATAACTTAGGATGAATTTGGGAGCATGCATCTGGTGTTTTCACCAAGTATAATTTTTTTATATAGAATATAGCTTTTAGCCAGGTAAATACTTGAATTGTGATGAACTTCAAACAACTTAGCAAGGATCAGAGAGAAAGAGGCATTTCTGTTGGCAAGTTTCTGGCCTTAGGAGCAGCAGGCAATTAAACAGCAACTAATCATTAAACTTCATATGCCAAATTCTTCCCTACAGCTATTCAATTGAAACTGCTCTATTAGAAAATAAACTGGCCTTGTGCTGTGGAGCTTGACCAGCTCTAGTTTCAGTTTTGCAGCAAGTAATACTTTTTCTCTTCAAAAATGCTTAGTAGAGGTTTTTTCATGCATTTCCATCACCCACACAACCACAAAACCACGATGGAGTTCTGCAAAATAGTACCTTCTGTTCACCAGTGGCCCCTGATTCAGATAGCAGAATTACTGTATCATATACTCAACCCCCCTATTTCAAAAGTAAATTAAAGATAATTCTCCCATTTCATTTCACAGCTGGCAAACCCAAGAGCCCACAGAGATATTTAGTTTCTATAAATGCCAACCAAAACTTGGCCTAAAAGAGCATTATTAATCAAGAAACAGCTCAGCAAAAAGACATCCTTTCTCTCCAGCTCACCAGGCAGCAGGCCTGCTGCCCTTGGACCAAGAGCTCCACTTTGAATCTCGGCTCTGGAGCACACTGTCTGCTCTTTGAATATCAGGTCAGTTTTGTACTACTAGAGCACCTCTGCAGGATCCTGAAGCACAATGGTCAGTTCTGCCCTCTGTTTCAAGCTGAAGGAACTGTGCTGACACATTTAGTACAGTTACCTTAATAAAGCAAGATGAATCACACCTCATTTAACTCCAGACACCCAGTAAAGACATCTGAGATAGTCACCTGATGCTCTGTTTAAGGTCAATAGAAGGAACACAATATGTCCAGAGGATCCTTCGCCTGATCTGTTTTCAAATGAGGGGAATCCCCCTCCAAGAAGAGTATGGTAACTAAATTTGACTTAGGTGTGAAAAAAACATGTAAGGGTGTAAACTTCAAGAAAGTCTTACACATATTTCTAGACATTTCACTGCAGCAGACTGACAATCCTTAATATATCACTGCTTAGAAAACATTTTCAATATTTTGGGAAATACTTCCTCTCAAAAAAAGTACCTATTGAAGGATTTTTGGGATTGATGAGGGTAAAACCTCTTTAATTTTATGGTTTCCCTTTAGAAACTGCATCTCTATAGAACTGATGTGTAAGAAAGCTATACATTTCAGTAATCTACTCCTTTTAAGAGTATTTCCTCCTAAAAAAAAAGCACTACTTGTTTCTATGTTTATCTAAGGGACACATTTTCCTAGCATTGATGTCTGCTCTTAACTCTTTTAGCATTATGCTATGATGTTTATTCTTTCTCTTGTATTTTTTCTGTCAATATATACTAAGGATTATGCTAAATTTCAAAATGGATTATCAAGTTGGTCAAGATACTATATCCTAAGTTTACACTAAAAAACAGCACAAAACCTTACCAGTAGGAGCAGAGTCATAGAGTGAAATACTTGGCATTAAGGGCACAGCTTTCGCACTACCTTTTTTTGTGGCTTTTACTTACAGTTATCTCCAAAATGATCCTGTAGGCAGAATTTGCATTAGCACTTGGAGCACATTAAATGAGCTCCTCCTTCTGCTCGGTTTTATCCCAAACAAAATCAGTGCTCCAAGTTGCAAACTGAACTGCAGTAAATGCAGGTGATCAAAACATTAATTTTGAAAATACATTCCTGCTTTAAATAATGTGCTCAGGCATTTGCATCCATAGCTTTTTTGGAAGAGAATCCTGGAACACTGATGTGTGTCTCCTGGCATTTCCACAGGACTGTGTTTTTCAGTTTTTTTTCCATCTCAATTTCTGAAATTTTACCCTCCTTTCAATTTTGAAAAAAATGGGACATTCCATACTGTTCACCTTATTTGCCCATTTAGATGACAGTGAAAATTGATGGGGCAGAAGTCAATAGGGGATACATAATCGCTACCTAGGAAGCAGTTTTATTCATTTAGACACTTGTAGATGGATTTTTGGCCCTGTTTAAATCCTGGAAAACCTTTCGTCACCTACAAGGAACAAAGATTTAATCCCTAAAGTTTCCAGACATACAAACTGAGTTGTAAGGCTTCTAATTTCCTAGGACTCAAATTCTTGTGGTCATAATTACAACTGTAGTCTTGAAGACAACACATGCTCATACCCAACACATACAAAGACAAGCATTCCTTCCTCGAGGTTAACCACTTGTGAAGTTATTACATCCATTAGCAGAATTCACAATCTGTAAGAAAACATCCGGCATGCCAGACTCCGGAGAAATGTACTAAGACAACTGAGGATCAGAGGAAAAAATAATCTGGTTTTGCCATTGAGCACTTTGGTTTTTTTTTTAAATGCCACTTACAGTTCAGGCAAACTAGCCAAGAATTGCTTTCTGAAGGTTGTTCTTTCCTAGCTGACCTTCAGAGTGAGTTTAAGTGATTATCATAGATAAACAACTTTAGATGGCCAAGATTTTGTTAGACTGCCACCACCACATGAATCCTTACAGCTCTCTAGCTTAGTTACTAATAATCTTTTTAGTCTTCCAGCTTCCAATGAGGAAGCTGATGGTGTTGCAAAGACAGCCTTTAACAGGACTTTTCAAAAATTCAAAACTGATTATTTTATCTTATTGCACAAAACCTCCGTGCAATACTTGGGTTTAAAGCTGCATGAAGAAAGGGTACTAACAGGGGCCAAGTGTCAGAACAGCAGAATCCACAAGCCATTACCTTTTAGCTGATGCCACACCTTGGAAACTGTCTCACAGTCTGGAAAAGTCACTGCTTCTACAATAGGTGCAACAGAAGCATTGCAGAGCAAAACATCTTGAGAGGTTTGTAACACACGCCGATACCATTTCTCATTTTCACTTGCTGATGCCAGACTTGAGATAGCTGAAAACTGCAGACTCTATAAACATGATGTATTTAGCCCACTCACAATATGGTTTTAACCCACACACAGTCTGGGTTTCTCAACCAGGGAATTGTACCAGCTGCTAGTTCTTAACAAGACTGCTGGCAAGGCAGCACAAACAAGGACTCAAGATGGGGAGTTAGCCACTACTGCGATGTAGCTGTTACCTTTTTACCTTGCATGCCTTGGACTGTAATCTAAACCAACCACACAGAGTATTAATTATGCCACTGAGGTAGTGAGGGATCCAAGGAACTCGAGTTAAGGAAAGTTCTGCAGTTAAAGACCAAGGTATGCTGTTAGTTCTTAACGATAATGAAAGACACGAATCATAAGAGAGTATGACTAGCCAGAACTGAGATACACTGCACCATGTGAAAGAAAAAAAATCTGACCCTTTTCTCTTACTGGAAAGTTTAATGGCCATGGTCCTGATGACACTGCTATTTTAAAAATAATTTAAAAGCCACAACTATAAAAGAGCAGAGATCACTAAGTTGCCAGCTATATTCCTATATTTAAGGAAACCTGTATGTCAGATCTGCTAGGGAGCTACCGCTACTTGCTTTGTACTTTAAAGCTTTGTAGGAACATTATAAAAAGCCTTTAATAGTATACAGAAAAGGTAAAAGATTAACCTGTAAAAAAGCATGACATAAAGTAATTCACAGCAAACACTGCTTTAAATTATAATCAATCAAATCTGAAAATTATTAGAGAAGGGAGAACCTAGCCATTAGGAAACTAACTATTTAGAAAAGTCGGATGCACTGTATAATCCCGCATAATCCATCTCACAGAGATGGGAAAACGGCTCTTCAAATTTTTTTTTTATGATAACACAACCTTTATTAACATAAACCTATTTATCTGGACAATATTAAGGCAAAGTCCAGATCTCACTTGTCTGTGTAACGCAAGGTATGTTTCCGTCATCTTGATGGAGAAAACACAAAATCAGAATCACATGCCAGAATTAGTGAAAACAAGCATTTTACAAGCAACTTTGAAGCTTACTTGCCCAGACTAGTAAATTTGCAAAATACACATTTCACAGAAGACACGAATGATTCATATCTGATTCACAAGTAAAGAAATGCCAATGCTTGCCAAATTTTTGCCTTGACAATACTAAAGGTGCCC
This sequence comes from Pardalotus punctatus, assembly GCA_013400915.1. Lineage (NCBI taxonomy): Eukaryota > Metazoa > Chordata > Aves > Passeriformes > Pardalotidae > Pardalotus > Pardalotus punctatus. The sequence continues at coordinate 1,492,222 of VZTX01027324.1, forward strand.
TCAAGCCAGCACTGTGATATTATCCTAAGGATATTTCCCAGCAAAAGGAGCAGCTAAACTATGAGAAGACGTGAGCTGCAAAGAAAGCATCACCTGATCTTGTCAAGCAGTCGAGCTTTTTAACTTTTGTGTCTCTGGAAACCTGAAGTCTCAGAAAAGATTAAGCCGCGGGAAAGGAAAAATCAGAAAAGCTAAGGCTGATTACAACCAATTAATCTACAAAACAATTAACAAAAATTAATAGAGAAAAGTGGACCTGCTGTACAGAAGGAGTATTTAACGCATGAACTAAACAAATGTGCAAGGAAAAGGCTGTCTGGTCATATAGCAACACAAAAATCCACTTTGCATAGAAATATGTAATCTGAGCTTTTTTAACTTACAATTTACGTAGCGTATTCAAACGTGACAACAGAAAGATGAGCGAGCGATTTTTGTTTGCCTTGCAATATCTTAACCGCAGAAAGACGTTTCAAAAGCAGCACAATTCAGAGGACCCAAGCAAGAAAACATCCAAACCATGAGTAATTAGCTGGAGCAGCTGAGGGGTAGGTGGACACAAGCGGCTTCCCCGCGCCGCTGCTGATGAGCGTTAACCCTTCCGCAGCCGAAGAGCCCGACCCGCTCGCCCGGGCACGGCCGCACACCCCCGAGGGGCGCTGGGCTGCCGGGCAGCACAGCCTGCGCGGAGAACAGCCCGAAGGAGGCTGCGAGCACCGAGGGGAGCAGGTCCGCGCTCGGCACAGATGGTCGCGGCTGGGTGCGCTGCCACAAGCCCGGCCGGGGAAGGGCTGGAGCGCCGAGGGAACCTCGGCTCCCTCACGGCGCGCAGCCGAGGGCGGCCCCGCTGCGCAGGCACCGAGGGGCAGGCGGCGGCCCCAGCTCCGCCAGCAGGGCCACCTGCCTTCGCTTTAGGTTCCCTCGGCTCCAGTTTCTGATGTCCTTCGGCCGCACCAGCGCTGCCCGCCAGCCCCGAGCCGCGGCGCCCCGTCCCCCGCTCTCAGAAGGCAGAGCGCGGGGCGCGCCCCCTCCTCCCCGCGGGCCGCAGCTCCCCGGCCCCCTCACACCTACCGGCGGGCGCGCAGCTCCGCGGGGCGCTGCGGGCTCACTCCCAGCGCGATCAGCGCCGGCCCCGGCCCGCCNCGGCCCCTCGCCGCTCCCCGCGCAGGTGGCGGCGGAGGGGCCGCTGTTCCCGCACTCGGCATCGATCCCTTCGAAGGGGCTCGGGTCCCGCTTCTAAATGCGATTCCAAGTCAACGGACTTTGCCCTCTCCGCTCCCGCACGGGCAAAAATAAATGACAGTGTGCAAATAAAAATTGATAATGCAAACATATCCTTCTGCTCGGGGCCGCTCAACGGGCGTGCTTAAATACAACACTATTTACTTGTAACTGGTGAGTTCGCGTACCCACTTTTAACACCAATTAACACCAATTTAACACCAATTAACGGGCATCTCACTTCTTCAGTTGCATCCTGATGAATTTCGTAGATTAGGTATTTAGGCAGGACTAACAAAGTTAATACAATGTCCGTGAACCAAATTGTTTTTAAGCTGTTAAGATGCAATAGTATTACAAACATAGTAACATAAATGGTATATTAATCTTATTTCCGCCTTTAAAGATTTCAGAGAGCAATTTGCATATGGAAATGTCTTTATGGAGGAATTAACTTCTAACCCCAGTACAATTCCGAGGCTCCATCTGAAAGGAAGCTTATGCAAAATGAACATGTGTATCATTAGCCCAAACGCGAGCACAGATGTGTACATTTACATCTATTAGCAGATTCAGAGAACGACTCTGGAGAGCTAAGGGAGTAGCAAGTCACCAAAGAGCTTCCTAGAAAATTGAACCTTGCAAACTGAGAAATGTTAATGACCTTAACATTTGAAATAAACACTATAGTAAACAGCCTTAATTAGTGATGGGAACTGAACATAAAAAAAAAAAAAGGCGGTGTAATCCTTCTCTGGGTTAAGTTAACTAATAATTTTAAGAAGTGTAAGACACTGGGAAAATCTCAAATGCAAAGTGCAAGATAACCATGTAATCACAACTGATGTTCTGCTCGGGAGCTTAGCATGTCTGGCTCACCTCATTGTCTCGAAGGGGCTTTCAAAGAGGGTTGAAGGTTTGCTCCTGGTGCAGAGCATGTGGGGACACGCATTACAAAGTACACTCGAACCAAAGCCCCTGTGGCACAAGCGGGGGACATCCCGTGTCCCAGAGCACCGCCACCAGTGCCAGCTAGAGGAGGCTGGGAGAAAATAGCTCACAACTCACACATTCCCAAAGGGACTTGCAGATCCTGTCTTTTCCCGGAGTAGAAGATGTTGATTGCCCAGACAAAGCCAGTCACATGGAGCACGTTTAGTTGCAGACTCTGCCCACGGGCCCGAACGAATTTAGGCTGGGAGTCAGACTCATCTACATGTGTACAGGGTTACTACAACAAGGACGTGGATAGTTCTACTCACGCACAAATGGCGCCTTTGTTTCTTCTCAGGATTGTTTTATGAGCCAAAAGAACTACAAATTAGTTTTCCAATTGTTTCCCTTTATCTTGCCCATCTTTAATAAATCTAGGATCCAGAATAACATTATTGACCTCTTATCTAATGTACTTTGAGAGATTCTGGCTAGAAAAAGACTTGTAGGCCATCAATCCTTCCCTGGTTTTGATCACGCCCTAAACCCCACTTATTTTTTTGCTTTTTTCCCTTGTTTTCTGAATAAAAGTAGAAGCCATTACAGAGTAACTTTTCACAACAGTATATGAACTTGTAGTCACAAAGGCAGCTACAAATGCTGTCGCAAAGTCCAGCAGTAGCAGTGGTTGCTCTATCTTGCATTGCTAAAGCACACACCATGAAATGTCATCAATCAGGTTGCAATTAAGACTCAGCACCATGAATATATATATTTTCTATCTTCACTTTCTTTTCACTCACCAAATTACTACATCATTACCACAACATCAGACAACTCTGTTTAGTACTATTATTCTGTTTGGACTTGCATGAAATTTTTGCTTTCTATTTCTGAAATTCTTTTACTAGTAAGATCTGAAATGGAAGGACTACCAGGAAACATACCTGATACAGGTTCTTATATTTTCTTGAGTCTTCTCAGAATCAAAACGACAGAAAGCATTTTTGGTCAGCCCTGCAGTGGCCAGGCAGTTGAACTTAATGGTCATTATAGGTCCTTTCCACTGAAGTATTCTATTACATTACAGAATCAAAACCAAAAATATTCTATTTAAGTAAGTATGTTCAATTTCTGGTTGAACATTGCTGTTCCTACAACAGAAAGAGAAGGTAGAATATACTTGAATGTTTATCCTCCCCAAAGTAAGGACATAAGGAAAAGGGGAAAAAAAAATAAATCTCAAACATACTCCAGGAGAGTTTGATTTGCCTACTTCAAATAGTTTGGGTATGAAGAACAAAGATTATATTCTTTCATTTTCTAGACTATGACAATGTTACATATTAACCATAAAAATACATCATTCTACTGTTGGTATTCTGACTGACGTTGGTATTCTGACTGATGTTGAAAATGTATTTATGATACGACTCTACAGGGTTAGAACACGTGCGATCATAACTATAAACACGTGTACTGAGTAACTAAAGGCTAGAATGATCCCAATTCTCATTTATTTTGAATATACACATCACCTGACTTTTTGTTCTTTCAACTTGACAGCTAACTAGGGATTTCAATGTTAATATTTCATTATAAAGATATTAATAATTCATTATATCTTGGGAAATCATGCTATTTTATTCCAATACAAAACAACAATTCTCATGCAAACTTTACTGCAGATTTAATTAAATTTTTGAGTCAACAGAACTCAATATATTTCATCACATGAAATGAAACGAGGTGGTGTGACTTAACCCTTAGTGGTGTGCCAACAGAGGCTCAGTTCAGAAGTGTACAGGCAGTACTTTGAGATTTTCTTCACCTCTCTGGACCTGCTTCCCCAATTAAGTCTGTACTTCACATATTTCTTTATACTGTATCACAAAGTTCAGTCTCACAGGAATGAGACTCCTCAGCCACTGAGCTGATATTGACTTGACACACAGAGCAGTAAGAGAAAATATATGTGTAGTGCCAAAAGATTGTTTGCTTAGCTCCCTTACCTCGGACCATGTGCATGCACCTGAGTGGGCTTTGCTCCAGCTGCCACAGCCCAGCCTGGAAGATCACATACTTCAGGAGAGATTTGTTTAACTGCGTGGATCAGAATGGCAAGCTTAGTTTAAAGCTAATATTGCTGGCACAGAGGCACTATTTCCGGCATGGCAGGCCATTACCTTCACTTCCTCTTCATAGACTGGGCATTTTCCCCATGGAAAGACATTTCTCAATGACCAGACACCCTTGTTTTGCCATGTAACCAAATTAACCAGTATCTGCAGAACTTGTTCTGCCTGCAATTTGAGCAAGTGAAGAGTTTGTAGACTAGCAGTGCCAGAAGTGTAATGGCTAGTGAAGAAATTTGGAAGCATCACATGCTTAATATAAGCACCACAGAGACAGCTAAAGACTTACCTCAAACATTAATTTTATGCAATTTAAAAGCTTCATTTTCTGTAACTGCAAGAAAGTCTTTATTATTTGACATTTAGAAATTCCAAGGGGACAGTGGAAATGAGTATGTTATTTGTTGTGTTTACATAAGGAACAGTACTTTAAACTGACACAGTCTATCACTTTTGTTCTAGCACCTTTCACAGTACCAAATGGGATTAATGAGACACTAGATCCAAAATCTTAAAGAAGGGGATTTATTTTTACTTTTCTATTAATTCTCAGTATTTACCATAGTTTTTCACTTTTCAGCCAAAGGATTATTTGGAAACTCTTTACTCTGAGAGCTGTGTTTTATGATGCTGAACTAGTATCACTAGAAACATTTACACGAAGTATTTAATATCAATCTATCTTTTGGAACTAACTAAGAAGGACAAATATAGTGCAGAGTAAACTTTTTGGGGCTTGTAAACTCAAACATAACAATTAGGCCAATTTTTTGCAATTACATGTGCAAAAAAGAAGTATTTTTTGTGTCTCTATGGAGCAATTCACTGAATACGCGGAGTAGGCAAACAGTTAATGTACAATGTTCAGTTTGTTAGAGAGATTACATCAATGAAGAAATCCTTCTTTCTTGCTCTGTTTTGAGAAGTTCCTACCTACTTGCACCCTTTGCCTTCCAAAAAGATCAGACTCCTAGTAGGGAATTCAGTAAGGCTGTTTGTTTAGCAAAGAGGCAGGAAAAGCCAACACAGCTGTGTGCAGTGAGATCACCACATTTATCTCACTGGGTCTGAATTCTCTTACTAAAGTCACCTCCCTTTTGTGCAATGTTTCCCAGATTTCAACAACCAAGTCAAACACAAAATAATTTGTAAAAAAAAAGAAATCCTTTAGTTATTCAATTACAGCCGAACATTAATGTAACACTGGATTCCACAATAAAATGTATACATATTTTGGTGTGGCTATTCTTCCTTATGGACTATCCAGTCCTCTAATCAATGTGATGAAAGCCAGAGATTAAACTAAATACAACCTGGAAAGAATTAATTCAAGTCCTCCTGATCTCACAGCCCTAGTAACAAAGGTAAGAAAATCACTTTGGAAAACTCACCGTCATGAAGATTTGTCTGGCCCTTTGAATTCAAAACTGGATGATTGTTCAAGAAGTATTTTTTTTATAATGCAAAGTTATAACCCTTAAACTGGAATATTCCACATATTTATTCAGTAATTTTAACATTAGCTATAATAATGACTTTAAAGTCTATGAAGTGTATTTCACTTTTTTATCACGTCGCTTTTTAATACTAGCAATAAAAATTGGCTTTTCCTTTAAAATTGCTGTTGACTAGATCTAGAAAACTTTCCAAATAGTAGTAATAATAGTAATAACAATAACAATAAATTATTAAGAAGCACCTAAAATGCCATTAATCAATGGAATTTCAGTATATAGCAAAGCCTAGAGCCTAACAAACATTAAAGTAAGATTGGACAGAAACAAATAATGTAAAATACTTTAAATTACAGTTTTCAAGCTATTTGGATAGCTCAAATATTGGACCAGATGGTCTCAGTGTAAAAGTGATTAAAGACAATTATTCATCACCTGTTGCTAAACATTTTCACTTATATTAGTGGGAAAGATTTTTAGTGTGTAAATCTATTAACCTCTTGTGCCAGTCTGTCTTTCGACATCTTTAGGAGTATTACATGCACAGATAAAATGTGAACTAGTTGGACACAGCTTCCAGGACAGTGGCCTCTTTTGCAAAGTTAAATCCATATTTTCTTAGAGTACAAAAAGTTTTAATGGTCTAGGGAAGGTAGCTTTTTACCAGGTTTTTCCCAAAGCTACAGTGATTTTTAATTTTGAACTTTCGCTCTGCAAATGTGAGAGAAATATGAATACTGAATTATTTAATTTTGTTAAGCAAATTTCTGAAGCTCCTGCAACCAAAGAATTCTTATATCTATGTATGTGTGTGTATATACACACACTCATAGATATACACACATTCTCCCAAGATATGAGTGACTCAAAGTGTGGAAGTTACTCCTTTCCAAATCTGGGAGACCTCAAGTATTTAGACAATAGTGGTGACTTGGACTTGTTAATATCCCCTTGTGGCTGCAAACACACACCCAGGTAAGACTTTTTTTCCCCCAGCAAAAGCAGTTAGAAGCAATAAAAAATGTTGGTATGAATTTTGTACAGAAATGGAGCCATATTAATTAGAACAGATGGGAACAGGAACAACTAATTTTACAGAACAGCCTGTGTTTAGGAGGAAGGATGAAGAAAAACAAGCATATAAAAAATAAGGAAATACAGAAAATTATTGATAGCGGAATTGAAAAGCTATAATTTCAGTATTTTATAACAAAAAAATTATATTCTTTGAAGTTATTTTCAAAAATCTGGAATTGCAACCCATGTTATATGGAAAGCTCAAAAAGTTGGACACCAAAGAAATAAAAATGTGACCAACCCATGTCTCTAAATTGAAGGGCTGCCTGAAGTGCTGCTGCCCTCAGGAATCAGTAAGTGGCAGTGGCACTGATACCTTTCAGGGTTAAAACACTTTGTCTGAGGCTCACTACAGGATTCAGGTAGTGGAAGTAGAAGTGCTGTGGAAGTTAAATCACATTTCTCTCTCTTACTACCTGAAGTGCAACTACAGTGATACTCCATCTCCACTTACTTTCCTTTCTGAAAATAAAATTTAAGACTGTATGTTACAGTTCTCATTACCTGGATAGATGGTACACTGCCCTCCCTCACCTTGGCTTTGGAAGAAGTTGATTACAGTTGTCTGAAGATTTCTGACAAGCAGGCTAGAGTGACTTTTTTCCCCTCAATTAATCTTTATAAAAACAGGAATCTAAGTAATGATTCAGAAATTCCATTAAGATCATGATATTTCAGAGAAGAGGAAGAACATTTTGCATTACACCAAATAATGCATTCTAATGGAACAGGTCTTGTAGGTTTACAAACTATACTTTCTAATAATATTTTAATTGATGTGTTTTTAGTCTAAAATATAGAGAATACAGCAATATAAAAACCAAAACCAATCAACCTAGGATACCAAACAAAATATACCAGCTTTCAATGAACATTATTCTATAGCTTTTAAAAATAAACAAGCAACAGAAATCCCCAACACTCCCACACACTGCACCATACATATACACCTGGTACTCAATTAATTCCCTCACAGAACACAATTCCATAGTGACTACAGGCTACAAGAAAAATGAAGTATCTATTACTTGACCCCACCTCAATTGAATATGTCAGCAATCATATCTCTAACAATGTGCTTTTTTGGAAGGTGAGGAATGAGATGACATCACTAAGCTTGAGCTTAGTTAGTCTAACTCAAGCTGGTTTCAGTATTTGCAGCTCTGTTTTTACCGGCAACAAGTGGTCTTGGCAGCAGCTGACAACGTGGGAAGCCTACAAATACTTCACAAAATGATATAATTTGAGCTGATGCCAGGATCATTTACCTATTGATGTTTTTCCTAGCCATTATCATTGTTCCCCCAATGTCCTTACTTTCCTTCTCCCCAGTGAATAAGCACACTGGAAAGCCAATCAATGTAATGCATTTAGAAGGGAAGACTGTCTCAAGAGGTGGAGCCTGAAGGCATGAATGGGTCAAAAACGGCCTGAAAAGCAAACTTGTCAGCTTGGAGTAGTCCCTCCCCCAGTATCTGTTCCAACTCACTGAATTATCCCTGTACCATTACTGAAAATGCAGTAGTAAACCTAGAGTTACTGGTCACTACTCCTGAATCATACAGCAGTTCCATGTCTACCAGACACACAACAAATGCTATATACACTGTCACACACTGTCACAAACACACACACACACATCCATGACAAGTTTCTAGCACAGCTGAAGATAAAATGCATAATGACCCATTCCCCCTTTCTATGCCCCTCCTGAGGAATGGAAGTGAAAGAAGCATGAGAATCCTTATAGGAAGGGATGCATTTAACAGTGGCATATACCAGTGCATATGACTAGCAATTCACATCCTCTGTTATCATAACCACTGTGAACACTGAGGGTAACCACACAGGTGGTATCTTTATTTCACAAGATTAAAGATACAGTACAAAATGAATCTGTACATCTTTCTATTAACAGAATTTGTTTACACAATTATATTACATTTCACCAGCCTTTATACTGATTTTAAATACAAAATAAATTTACAAAACTCCTACAAGACCCTTTAAAGAACTGTAGCTGATAAAAACAAAGGGTTCCCCCAATAGTCCCTATTTGCCATATGCATTTGCAGTAGTTCAAATCAAACTAAATCTTTTCAGTTTAATATTCTCTGAAACAAAAATAGAATTTCAGTTCATTGTTGCCTATTAAAAGGAAAGCAACTTGCAAAGGTAAGTGTAATCCCCTTTTATAGGCCAAAACTAGCATATAATAGGTGGAAATTAGATAATGCATAGTCTTAAAAAGTCATTTCACAAGCCATGTCTTAATGTTCTTCCCCTAGATTAATAACATTTGATAGTTTTCTCCTTAGTAAGAGCAGCTGACTTATGGAAGATGACTAAAAGGTGACTAAAATTGTCTTGTAAGAGTCTCATGGGGATGGTTGTATCAAAGGCCTTACCTTCTATTACACTGTCCCATGACAGACAATATAAAGCAAGAAATTATTTCAATAGATAGCTCTGGGACAAGTTTCACGAGTGATGAACTAGAAACCTGTTTTCTCCACAGTTCAGCGTTTCTTTGAACTAGCAAAAACAGCTAATGTCTTTGATTAATAATTTGAGATGCAGAACAATGCTTCTCTCCATATTTTCCCACTGTTTTCCTACACATAGAAATCCCACCAATAACACTTGCTGCTCTGTAGTTCCATTTTCTGTGCATGGAAAGAAGAGCATGTGTCTGGGAAAGTCAAATAGGCAGGCTCTGGCCTACGTTACTACACACAAAGAATACAACTTTTCCATTCAAACCATGCTGAACACACCCAGAAAGCCTTCTCTTAAATCAAGTTTCCTTTCTAGAATACTCCTGCATATAAACTATAAGATAACCTGTGTGCTGCCAAAAGGGAAAAGTACTTCACTGCAGTAAACTGAGCAACTCAGCTTCTTTAGGAAAAAGATACTTGATTAACTGAGTGCACAACAAGAAACATATTGCTAGTAAGAGTTAAATATACTTTCATCAAAATGCAAGTTTCAGAACAGAGTAGCAAGGGATTGTCACAAAGACTTAAGTCATGGTGTAGATAACTGATTTAGAAAACTTACTCATTTCTTTAATCCCTGAGTTAACTTGCCATTATTTATGGTAAGTACCTTTTTTCTTCTACCACCACATTCAAATGAATGTCATCTGAAAAAGTTAGTGGTAGTAATTTGGTGGAAGGGAAAAAAGCAGGAGAAAGACTTCCTTATTGCTCCTTCAAAAAGCATTAAAAAAAAAAAGAAATAACTTGCTGATCTTCAATTGTTTTTTTCTGCTGTTTCTTGCATGTAAAAATGCATCAGATTCACTGAAAGTCATCTTTAAGACTCACATAGCAGCAGTGATGAGAGATTCTCATGCAAGTAGGATAGAGCTTTTAGAATTTAGTTCTAATAGATCAAACAACCAAAACATTTTAATAATGCAGTAACAAAATTGTTAAACGGCCTACAAGATAAATACCAATGAACCAATGGTATTTAACTGAAAAACACTTTCCATATCATCTTTAACTAATTCATGCCAAGCTAAAAAGAGTTATTAAGTGACAGTGGCAAAAATATTTCAGAGGGAGTGTTCAGAAGTCACAGATATCTTAGAAATGCAGCTGGGGAATGCTGTACATTTAAGACACTACATTTAAGTTCAATACTGTTTCATCGGCTAATGATGATTAAGACTGAACAAGATATTCCTCTACCACATGCTGCAACCCTCCACACTAAAATTAAAGATTTGTCTTCATATGACCAGCATAAGCATTGTGAAGTACTGAGAAGTTCTACCTATAATACTAGTACCTTTGATACTAGTCATCCATGACATTTCCATCTACAAAAGAATGGATTGCTTATCTTCTATCCCAAACTAGAGACTTATTGTGCAATGATCTCCTTGCAAATGTACCAAGTATGAAACCATACCAAAATCTCAATTCCAAATAAAGTGTATTGATATGTTGTTCCCAATACACTGGAAAGACATTTGCATGAAAAGAAGCCCTTAACCCTTTAAACACAACAGCTTTTGTCAGAAAGCTGCTAAAGCCTCCTCATTTGTATTTCATTCAGCTTTAAGATAGTATATCCAGAGGGTTTAATGCTAGTACAGAAACAAATATTTAACTATCATTGGTAAATAAGAACAGACACCTCTGCATTTGGTGCTTCTAAACTATTCCCCCCACTGCTTCCCACCCCCAGCCCTGGAAACTATAGTTCAATGAAAATCATCACCAAGTGAAGATTCCTCTTGCAGTCTTAAATCATCAGTCCACAGGTCACATTCTTTACACTCATTAAAAGGCCTTTACACTGACCTGGTGGCATCAAGGAGCCATAAACCACTAGTCTTCTTTCTCTTTGGATTTTCTTGTTACAAGGGGTCCTTGAGACGGCACAGCCAGAGACATTACTGTGACTTTCATCTATGCCAGGTACAAGAGAGAATGGTGACAGCCAGAGCACCCCTGTCGCTCTGGAGCAGCATCACTGGCATAAACTCATGCCCTTTTGTAGAGAGTATGCATTTTTGTGGCTCTTTTTTGTAGATGCATTAAGCAGATGCATGCATGAAATACACACATTTCTTTCTTGCAGTGCAAATCACTAACAAGATTGTTGAAAATTAAGTATAGAACTTCCAACTCCAAAAACAAGTCAGCTAACTCAGTGAGGTTTTTGGCTCTCTCCTTTCTTCAGTGTGTGCAGTAATACTGGTGCTTTCTGCAGTCTAGACTCAGCCTCTTTGTAAAGACACATTTTAATTTAGGAACAATCAATATGGTTTTATGTCATGAAGTATTGCAAAGAACACAGGCTCCTGAAAAGTTTTAGAAGTATGTGAGATCTGGGTGCTGTGTGGACAGTTTTCAACTGATGAGTTTTACAGACCCAGTCTGTCCCTCTCCACCTCATGGGCTATGTACTGACTGCTGAGAACTGTCTAAGGGGAATGGAAGAAAATACCGAAAATAAAAATGCACAAATGGAAAGTGGCATGTTTGCTGGCTTAGTTTTACAGGGTTTATCAATAATCTATGTTAAACCATCCAAGACAGCATAAAAGACCAAAGTGTAAGAAATACTAAAAAATAATGGAATAAGGACTATAGAAATACTTGGGAATCAGATCAGAATTTAGGTGCCTAACAGGTCTAATATTTTTACAGTTTGAATATAGTTCAGCTTCTTGGACTTAAATTCGCCATAAAATTATTTATTATCATTACTTTTATAAAGGGCAACTGCTATCAAGCAGGCAAAAACCTTCCACTGCTAGCCTTCTGTCTCTCTAGGAGATGAAAAGGACTCTGGATAAAGAGGAACTAGATACAGCAGGCAACATTTTTGTAGTAGCACTCTTGTGTTTCCATGAAAAAAGCCATAGTGTTATTCCATTGGCACTGAAATAACATTCAAATCAGTTTCAAAATAATTTTCTTATCCCTGAAAAAAGGCATCATTCTAAGCAGCTTTCAAACTTTTTTTTTTAAACTTCTTTGCGCCTCTTTTGGGGGAGGGACTGTTGATCCAAAGTCCTAATTCACAATGAAAATTGTTCCTTTTGGAAAAATCCAGTTCTTTCACTGAGGCTTTTGTTGCTATTGCGGTGCTTGATGCTCTGGGGGTGGTTCTTGTTGAGGCACAGCTGGCCGCAGTCCTGCTGGTCTGGGAATTGCTTGGTGCTGCCTTTGTCTGTAAGCTATAATTGTTCCCAGGAGCAAGGCGATGATAGTCATAAGGTAGAGGTCCCACTCAGGCCCCAGCAGCTGGTCCATATCAATATGTGAGAATACCTCCCTTATCTAAGAAAGAAGAAGTCCACATCATCATGTCACAGAACACAAATGGGAAGTTACTTTGATTTAAATTTGACTTGTAACACCTTTCACATACAAGTACCAGTTTTAAAACTTAGTGGCTCTTTTCCTCTCTGAAAAAACAGCATCATATCAGTGACATTCTTAGTTTCCAGGATCTAAAATACTGTTAAGTCTAAGAGCCATGCTATATAGGATGAGCTATTCTATTCTCCATTTTAGAGATGAAGGTTCTCAATACGGAGTTTTGTGGCTTTCCCATGAATGATAGAGCATTAAGCCCCAGGACACTCATGTGGTACAATGCTGGGATTTGTGCAGGTAATGGACAGGGAAATTAAAGTGACTTACTGTTAGTTTTGATTGAAGTGCCTTTTTATAAGACTATTTGCATAAGCATTAGCTAACATGCACTTTTATGCTTCACTACTGCATCTGATGATACACAGTCACTGCCAAATTAAATCTGCATCAGCAGACTTAAAACTTGGAAAGGCTGTGTTCTACATACCAGCTTCTGTGAATGTTACAGCAGTATTTGCCCAATTGACTTGGATAATTTTGACTGTCCACCCCTGAAAGTCCTCAGTCTCAAGAGTACTACATTTTGTCAAACTTTGCTGAATTGCCTGAAACTGCATTTACTCTAAGAGGTAATACCACACTTCCATAATACATACAACTTCCATGCCATTTTAATTTATTAAATAATCTAAAAAGGTAGTAAGATGTTAGAACACTGAGAAATATTGAAAAGACTTCACCTTAATTCCAGACAAATTTTTTTTTACAGGGCCATCACGCAATAGAAACTCTACAAAATACCTAAATTATCTAATACAAATACATTTTTTCCCCCATAGAGATCAAACACAACTCTAATGGGGTTGTTATAGCTGAATTTAAAATAGCATGAGAATTAGGAGTCCAATTTTTTTTTTTTCCCTGAGCAATTATGTCAGTTAAATCTGCTTCATTTTGATAGCAGATGGTCATGGATAAGAACAGTCAAACAGTTTTGAGAAATTCTCTTTGAGGGAAGAAGAGCCCAGAAGAGCACTGGCTGTGCACATTTCAGTTTCACAGAGTTGCACAAATAGGAAACAGGAATCAAAGCTTCAGTGACTTTCTTAATATGCAACAACAGAAAATAAATCTATCCTAAGTTTGCAAAAGGCTCAAGCAATATTTCTGCTTAAGTAAGATTATAAACTGAGCTTCTTCTAAAAATGGAAAACACATTTGCTGTTTTCTTTTAATTCTGCATTACTTACATTGATTTCTCGTATATACTGCAAGGAATAAATCACTCCAAGCTTGCAAAGTGCTAGGAAAACTGGAACCTGAGCATCAGGACTTGCTTCAGCTGCCATGTCATAGAATCGTTTTGCAAGATGAATATCCTAAAGATAAGAAAATTCAAAGCTCAGTTTTGAAGAACTTGAAAAAGTAACCATTTTTTTT
>VZTX01027327.1:0-12150 GCA_013400915.1 Pardalotus punctatus
TGGTCTTGTTAAACCGCATGAGAATGAAGCTTTGTTGTTACTCCTTTAGTTTTCTGGTTTTTTACCCCGGCTATTTAATTTCTCCTATTTCATGACTGGGGTCATATTTGTAAAAAAAGCATTTACATCTAGTTTTATAGCTGTATATCTCTGTGTGGTCCCCTGTCAATTATTGCGTAGCCGTACTGATTAGGCTGTTTCATGGTTGCGAAATTACTTACGTGCAGAAGGGCTGGCACATTAAACTGCCCTTCTGCAGGTTCCATCCTGGTTTCAGGAGTACCAAACACCTGCAAACTTGTATGGAAAAGCTAACTAGCCCAGCCCGGAGCAGTCTGCAGGGGGTTGTCCCAAGAAGTCACTCAGATATTTGAGCTGGACTTGATAAGCAATAATTCTGCCGGCAACAGCCTCTCTCGGGACCGCACTATTCCCGCACTGTCACGCATTGCAGTATTGATCCCTGCGCGGAGCCACCAAGAGTTCCTACCCCCGGATCCCTCCGCGACTCCCGGGTCAGCGAGGGCGCGCCAGCGCGGTGGGCGGGGTCAAGCGGGACAATGACAGGCGAGACCACCAGTCAGCCAGGCGGAAACGGCCGGCAGCCGGCGGCGGCCCAATCAGCGCTGCAGGGGGCGTGGCCGCGGGGAGGCCGTGGCTGACGGCCGGCGGGGGCCGGGCGGGATTTGCCGTCATGGCTGACGAGATCAGCAAGGCGCAGGCGGCGCGCCCTGGCGGGGACACCATCTTCGGAAAGATCATCCGCAAGGAGATCCCCGCCAACATCATCTACGAGGACGAGCAGGTGCGGGCGGTGCAGGGGTCGGGGACGCCGTGGAGACACTCGGGAGCGCGACGGGGCGGGCGGAGCCCCTCCGCGCCTTCTTGCGCTGTCCCTGGAGCCCCACCGGGCTCCCTGCCAAGGGTCAAGGGTTCTCACAGTGTAGGAGGATAGCCGTGATTCCTTTACCACCCGCAACTTTGCGGGTTCCGAGCAGATCACCACAACTGGCTGCTTTTGCAGGTCCTGATGTTCCTCTCAATAGCCTTACAGAGGTTATTGAGCTCTGCCTGCCAGGCTTTGGCAGTGAACCTTCGAGAGGGATTGGTGGTGCATCACGGCATGTTGAGCCCTAAATGAAATAATTAGCTTTAGAAGAAATGCAGCGATTATTTCCAAGATGTAAACTAACTGTTATTCAATATAAGATCCCCTGCCCTTCTTTTCCGCCCCTTCAAACTGAAGTACAGGTGCCCCGTTAACAGGACTTTTGCTTTTGAAATAAGGGATTATTCTCAGTGTAAATACAGACTCAATAAGGATGCAGTTTGTCAGATTTATGTGCTTAAAAATAAGGCATAGCTCGAAACAGTGTTTTCTTAATAGATGCCGAAATGTTGCAGTTGCCGTCTGCTCTAAAGAATATTGGAAGTGTTCACTGCTTTCTCAAAATCGTGCTTGTGTTACTGCTCTGTGTTCATGTGAAGGTGTATGTTCTTTCTGTACCCGGGTCAGGTGAGTTTTTTCTTCAGCTGTAATGGCTACAGCAGAGTAACCTGAGCACTGCTTGGTTAGGAGTCAGGTCATTGACTTTGCTGAGCATACAACCCGCTTTGACAGCCATTGGTGCAGAATATTTTCTGGAAGAGTCATTCCCTGCAGTGCCTCTCTTGATTTTTACTTCAAGGTGCACAGAAATGTAGGACTTGTTCTAGATTTTAGTTGACTGGTAGGTGATCATCAATCAGTTTTGTTGACCGTATGAAGGTAATTTTAGAGGTGGCTGAAAGTGTTAAAAGGAGGAGGGTAAGGAAGCTATTTAATCAATAATTGACCTTCAGAGTGAAGGAAATACTGGAAAGTACAAAGTCTCTGTGGAATTATGCCTTATCACTATTTTTCCAGTTGAATCTCACCTTGCTGAAATGAAGACTGGTTTTTCATGCACTCATGAATTTTTATGACTGTGCTTTTTCCTTAATGCTACTTCTACTTTCTGTCCCATAGAAATTATTTACTTCCAGACTTCTGCTCCTTAAATTCTTTGACACAGTTTGGCCATTTGCATTCTGCCTCTATGGGACTACGTATAATAGCAAAGCTGCTTACAAAATGGTCAGCTCAAAGTAAGATTTATGTAATTGGGTTAAAATTAGTTTTATTCATCAATTATTTACTTACTGTCCTTCTCTGTTGGAAAGAAATGAGCAGTTCATCAGAGATTCAAAACTGGGCATTATCTTCTTAAAGATACCTTAAAACTGGACTGAACTGGTGTATAAAAGATAAGTGGGCTTTTCACCATCTTTACTCTTGACAAAGGCCACATTTCTTAGTAGAATAAAAAATCAGTATCGTTATAAAGAAGATTAACTGTATTGATTCACAAAGAAGAATATGTAGGAAGTAAGTATTTTGAAGAATCTAGATATGTGTGTTTAAGTATCCACTGTCTGTGACATAACTCAGCCAGTAACTACCAGGTGTTTTGCTGTTAAATGTGGGTAAGTCAGAGATGTCCTTGGACTAACGACGGCAGAGTGCCTGCTCTGCATCTGCACATTTGTCATGGTTGCAGTAGCAAGTCCCCTTTCTCTGGTTGGTCATTTGTACAGAGAGACATAGCTTTGTTGCTATGGTGCAGCCCATGTTCAGGGTAAACAGCTCTGGACGGGTTGATTTCCCCTCTCAGGATTCTCTCCCTGAGGGCGGATCCAAAGAAGGGTCTGCAGCACGGCTACAGCTACTCCTCGCCTGTCCATCACACTACCTCAGGCCCTGTGGCAGGCCTGTGTGGTTTGAAATTCCCTCCAGCTGTACTGTTATCAGCCAGTTTGATTTTGTACCTCACCTGAGAGGTTCCTATTGGTTTCATGTCATGTGTCATCAATTCCTGATTGGATAATTATATTGTACCATCCCCTGAGTTGTAACCTCTTAAAAGTAACAGCCAGAGAGCAACAAAGGGTCTCTCTGTTCAGCTTCCCTTCAAGGTAAAATCTCCCTGCTCCTCCGGGGCAGAGTAATAAATCTTGGAATGCAGCTGGCAGGAGTCCACTCTTTCTTCCTTATCTTCGTCTCTGTGTAAAAAACTGCCTGATGCTAACAGCCCTCGGATCAGACAGGGAAACTGAGGCACAGAACCTCAGTTACCTAAAACACCATCGCTGATTCGTGTGGGCATCGAATCCCCACGACAGCAGATCGGGCCAAAGCCAGGCAGGGCAGGACAGCAGCAGTAACAGAGCTCTACGCTTTCCCTGAGCCACAAGCAGCAGCCTGGCCTAAAACATAGCTTCATTTTCTCTTACCCATTGACAGTTCCTAATTTGAGATTTAGCTGATGAATGCAGTATTGGTTGTAATTTTGGTATTTGCATAACTTCAGTTGAGATTCAGCTATTCATGACAGACAAATACAAATACAGTTCGTGTTTCAAAAGTCGTGCCTTTCTGTCAATGGGAGAATGACCGAAGCAGAGGTAGTGCTAATGTATTACTCCGAAATACTGGTACTGTTGAGAACAGAAGTGTAATATGGCCTCAATCACGTAACTTCAGGATCTTTGGAATTGTCTTGCTGTCTTTGACCAAGGAAATATTCAGGCACAACAGGAAGATGATTAGTAACTGTTTGCCATTTGTTTTATTAAACATAGTGTAAATAAAAAAAAATAAAAAAATTTAAAAAGCATAAATGTACTTTTTATAGGCATGCATGCCGACAGCTCTACTAGTTGTTATGCATATGTTAAAATAATAAATCATAAACCTGACTGCATATTACTTTGTTGGGAAGGCTATAGCTTTTATACAGTACTTTACAGAATAGTGATTTTTTTTTTTCATACTGTCAGGTCTTGGTAAGTAGTGTTTTGTGTTTAGAAATAAAAAGATGTAGAATAATGTATCACTCAAGAAAATTAATATCTCTGCTTATGTTTGGGGTATCTGATAGTCTGCTGAAGTATGTATTTAGTGGGGCATATTGATTTACTGCAACTCTTACCTTTCTCCAAAGCAAGTTATATTTTACCTGTTTGCTGTTCCTCCAGTGCCTCGCGTTCCATGATATTTCACCCCAAGCTCCAACACATTTCTTAGTGATTCCTAAGAAGCCAATTGTGAGATTGTCTGAAGCAGAAGATTCTGATGAATCTGTAAGTACTAAAGGTTTTCTGTATACTAAACTGTGCCTCTAATTACTGCATAATGTACTAGGCTTTCCCCATTTTCCTCTTGACATTTCAGAGGCAAAGTAGTTTTCTGATAAAATAATCCTTGTCCTCTAGCTTCAAAAGATAATAGTGTTAAGGTTTTCCAGTAAAATTAGCCAGAGAAAGCAAAATATATCTCTGTGTGTGTATTTTTCATGCAAAATTTATTAGTATCTGTTATAATCTTGATGTCTGTTTTCATGGTTTGCAGGCAATAGTACTTTTGTATGGGTTTGGGGGTTTTTAGCAGACCAGAGGTGAAGAAAAGGAAAGTTAGCTGAAGAAAAGGAAAGTTAGCTGAGAGATGCTGAATATTTAATTTGTAACTATAAACAACAAGCTCAAAGATTTTGTAAACTTTACATGATAAGATAAATTTTATTTTCCACCAGAATTATATATGTTATCTGAAGAAGTAATGGGGGCTTTAACTATGTAGTAAATTTAGCTTCTATGACACTTTTGTGGTCTGTTACAGCCTGGCTTGAAAAAAACCTGTAGTTCTATTTTCCCCCTATATTATGCATAGTCAGTCTTTATAGTTTTTCTTGGAAAATGACAGTTGCAGGCAGACAACTATTTGAAGAACAGTGGCTGAATTTCTAGGAATTAACTTACTGGCTTATTGGTTCTCTGCTCTCATTCTTCCCTTCCTGCCCTTTCCCCTTTTCTGTGTGTTTTCTGTTTGTTGTTTTTTCTTTTTTTTTTCTTTTTTCTTTTTCCTCCAGCTTCTCGGGCATTTAATGATTGTTGGCAAGAAGTGTGCTGCAAACCTGGGCCTGACCAATGGATACCGGATGGTTGTGAATGAAGGGCCTGAGGGTGGGCAGTCTGTCTATCATGTGCATCTCCATGTTCTGGGTGGTCGTCAGTTGGGCTGGCCTCCTGGCTAAGATTTGTGCACCACAGGAGTTAACTGCATGCATACAAGTTACCACCATGTAGATTTAATATGTCGTTCATCAATCTAGCCACTGTTAGTGTATTGTTTTTTTTAATGTCTACAGAGGGTAATAAATGCTCTGAACAACATTCGCACAATAAAGATTAAGCATGTGGGAATCATCTCTGTCTGGTGTGCCTTACTGATGGAAACAATTCTGAAGGTAAAATGGTGTTAAAGTGCATAACATGTTTTGGTCTGCTAACAAGTCTTCAATAGGTAGTGATTTGCTAAGGCATTTGAAACCTGAATTTGCAACCACTTAGCAGACTTCCATGTCTTCTGGGAAAAAATCTTCTAAGCTTTTAGAATGTGGTATATAAATATTTGTAAAGCCAGTGTAGGCTGCTGCTGAAACTTTTTAAAAAAGTGAAATTCCAAACATGCTGTGCAAGGGCTGTGTCAGTACAGTGCAGTGTGTTGGGAACACACTCCTGTTGGAGCTCTCTGTCAATGGCTGCATTATAAGGCTTTGTTTTTACAAGAACGGGTGAAACAATAGTCTTAATGGCAGCTGTGATAGTTCCATAGCAAATGGGTACTTAAATTGTGATTTTGATCAAATTGAGTACTTGAAATAAAAATACTGAACTGTTGTAAGATGTTCAGGGCATTTCTTGGCGCATAAGCAGCATGATGTAGTATGCATATATATATTTCAGATTCCAGATTGTAGTGAGGAGATCTGCTCCTTCAGTTAATAGTATTTTCTGCGTTGCTGCATACAGTTGTTCATGCAACACAGTCATCAGATCTCCAAGACAATAAATTTTCTTGAACTTAGGGTTACAAATGTGTCTACCAGTGTAAATACCAAACAGCTGCTCTTTTTGATAAAATTAAGTCACAACTAACTCGTTTTTGTGAGGAAAGATACTTAAGCCTCTAGACAGATGCCTTGTGAAAAGCTGGTTATTTGTGAGCATCAGAATTGTTAAAAAAATGTGGGAGTGTGTAAAGGGTATACAGATAAAGGCAGTGGATTGCATTTTCTGTTCAGATAAAACTTGCAAGTTTGGTAAAGCAATTTAACTTCATTCAACCAGAAAATACTCTGTAAGTGCTTCTGAATGTTCTGAGCTTTCAGAGGTTTTACCCCTAAGATGGGACTTAAACTGGAAAATCAGCTAGTGCTTCTGAAGGAAATTGGTCTATAGTTAAGAATAAACTGGTGGTTCTGTAGTGCTAGCATAATGGCTCTTCTGTGTGACTTGTGTAGAAGTGAAGAAGAAAACCACCTGATCTGCAGAGGTACAGCATCCCTGAGCAGAAGCTGAATACATATTACAAGATGTGGTATCACTAACAGACACAGTGGGACTGCAGTCTTTACAGCTTGTGGATGGGAAACTGGCTATCGGAACAAGTTCATGGAAGGCACTTAAGGATAGTGAGGTGAATCATTGGTACCCAAATGTGGGAAAGGGCATATAATGTGTGTACCGCTTTGACTTTCCTAATTTCTGTTTTATGTGTGTACTTTTTACCAAGATGGCATATGCAATTTGAAGCATGATAGGTGAAGTTTTCACTGCTGAACCCTGTATGAAAGTAACCCAGTAAAACTTGTGTTGCTTTACTTGTAATCTTGGAGATGTACTTACGGATGTATTTGCTTCAGGAATATAAGAGGACTTCCAAGTGAGGGCAGAACTGTGAATCTGTTGCAAAGGTAGCCATGAGGTCAGCAGTTGCTGACCAATTTAATTGTGCTTACGTTTCAGATGAGTACCTTCTGGATTGATGCTCTAATGATGAGTGGTACTGAGATGTGTCAGTGGTATGCTCAATGTGGGAAAAATATAATTGAAGGAAAACTTTCTTTTCCCTAATTTATGCCTTTAGGCCTCTTCTTTATGCCTCTTCTAACTCTCAAAAAGACTTGTCATTTTGCTGCTAAAAGGGAGACCAGTCTCCTTGTCATTAATTTTCTTCTGCTTGCATTCCTTTTCATTCTGTTAGAAGGTGATGTCTCCAGTACAGCTGCTTTGTCCTCTGATTTCTTAAGGCCACTGAACAAAGTGAGATGTGTTAACTGTATCACAGGGCGGCAGCAAATTTTCTTTTAGTAAAAACCAGGGTGATGGACACGACAAAGTAGAGTTATACTACATATCCTTGGACTCTACATTAGTGATGGATCTGAAACACGCAGTGGAAGATCTTGATCTCTCAAGTAATGAAATGTAGTTGATGACAAAGCCTGTGACCAGTTCAAGGACATAATCTTCATGAGCTGATGTAGCAGTGGTTCAAGCCCAGAGAGTTTCTTCCCCCCTGAGGAATTGGTGGAGACCTAGAGAATAAAACCCCCCTGGGGTAGAGTCGAAGGTAGATTGCCCCAGAGAGGGGTCGAGCTCCCCCTGTCCCTCAGTTCATAATGGTATTTTCGTATCTCCCTCTCTCCTCCCTTCCTCCTTCCCGATTGGTCCCTGTCCCTTTGTCCCTCCTTGGTTCCTCCCTTGTGCCGTTCTGGGATTGGTTGTTACCCTCACTGGTGCCGACTGAGGCCAGGGTCTCTCGTCCTTGACCCCAAGCACCTGACCACCGTGTGACCGCGTGTCTGATTGGGGTCCGGGCGAGGGAACACTCTCTTTGCAGCACTCCGGCTTTTGGGGACAGCGTGGCTGCCGTTATAGGGAATCGCAGCTCGTGGCTGGGGGGGACGGGCCCTGGCTGCAATGAACCTGGCACCCAGGAACACGGGGAGAATCCGCTGACGAGCTGCCGATCGGCCCCGGTGGTCAGCTGGTCCAGCCCACGCAACCAGCCGCAAGCTGAAGGTGGAAACAATTTACCTGACTTAAATACAGGCTGATGTATAATCTGTCCACTTAATGGAATGCTTGAGCTAGGCAGTGTCTACTGTTAATCTGTGCAAACTCCTTGTTTGGAAGCAACCAGGGATTTTAATGCTGCTTTTCATGTCAGGAAGACTGCATTATTACTGCAAGCTTTAGTGGTCTTGGGGAATTGGTGTCTAATCTTCCAGACAATACCACTGTTACATTGCTCCTAATAGAGACAACCTGACTGTCAGAGAAAGAGCTAAACTGCACGTGTGAATTTTATGTCAGTTTTTAAAATGTCAGATACTGAGTTCATAGTAACACTTCCTAGGTATTACATTTTGCATTCTTTTAGGTATTGAGCTGCCAAGTCTTTTTGAGCAAAGCTGCCCACATATACCCATGCAGTTCTTGAAAATTCCATGACAGGAACTATTGCAGGTTTGGACAAGTCATCCTGACTGAGGCTGCAGTTGTCATTTCCATTTGCTGTTTGTCATATCGATTTTTTCCTTTCCATTTGCTGTTTCCTTGTGTGTTAAAACACATTTTTGTGGACCACACTCAATTTTTGTGGAATTTCTCTCAGGAGTACTGCCCTGATATTTTATCTGATTATGGTTGTGTTTGCTATGGATTTAAATACAAAGTTCTGTCTTGATTTATATTCTTCTCCAGTTACTGGGGTGAAAAAACAGCCATCGCAACAGTTCCTTTTATGTCTTAACAGACAGGAAATGTCTGCTAAACTAGGCAAAATTTAATCCTGTTTTATTGTCATTTCCAGTTGCAAATTTCTTTCCTTTTGCAAAACTGTAATAGTCTACTCTAGCCAATTCATAGCTGAGCTTGAAAGAACTGGGGGAAAATCAAAACCTAGGCTAATGCTGTTGGGCAGAGGTGTTGGCCAGTTTTGGCCATTAGGCATATGCTCTATACCTTTCTGTCATCAAGGATTTGAAGAGGAAATGTGGGCTTCATTGGACTGTGATGTGCTTACATATGGCGCTTGGGGTAGTTACAGGGCTGCCAGGTGGGAGAAAAAACTTGGATCTGAATTTAAAATGTAGTCTTTTGGGTAGAAGTTGAAGAGGGAGTGGTAATTTAAGGAGAAGTCCCTGCTTTAGTAAGTGGGTTAGGACCATGACTCTTCGGCAGGGGGAAAGTTGAGAAATACTCCTTTTGAGTGGGAAGCTTGAAGACAGCAAATTGTCCTGAGAAACAGAAGGATCTTGAGAGAAAGAATTTCTAGAGATTCCAGAAGAAAGAGACGACCTCTTCTCAGTTTGTGGTAAAAGTGAAAAAGAACCGGCAATTCTGCATGCAAAGGATAAAAAAGTGAGTATTAGCCAGGTGGGTGTTCTTGTTCTTTATGCTGGAAACCCAGCAACATCTTTGAAAATGGCACTTGATGATCTTGGAGGTCATTTCCAGCCTTGATGATTCTGTGATTCTGTCGTGTTACAGAGTAGATGTGAACATGGTTAATTTGGTCTTTCTAAACGTGCTCAAAACAGAGACTTACTGGAGAGAATGCATTTAGGATGTGAAAGGTAAACGTGCAAAAACTGAGGCTGGAGCTGTAGTTGCTGACCCCTTTTTTGGGAAGGATTTGTACTGTTTGGCTGAAGGTCAAGGACCAGTCAATCTCTTACAACAGACTTCAGTAGCAGAGAAGACACAGTTGAGAAGAATTATACTCCAGAAAAATCAGGTATTTTTATTTTGTTGTCATGGTAGCTATAATTCTGTCAAATTTGCATACGGCAGAATCACAGATTATGATGAGTTGGAAGGAACCCATCAGGATCACGGGGTCCAACTCCTGGCCCTGGGCAGGACACCCCAAGAATTACACTGTGTGCCTGAGAGCATTGTCCAAATGCAACTAGAAAGGCTTGGTGCTGTGACTTCTTTGAGGAGCCTTTTCCAGTACCCAGCAACTCTTGGTGAAAGACCTGTTCCTGATAACCAGCCTAAACCTTGCCTGACTCAGCTTCTTGCTGTTTCCTCAAGTCCAGTCACTGGTAACAAGAGTAAAGAGATTGGTACCTGTTCCTCTGCTTTGCCTTGTGAGGATGTTGAAGACCTTAGTGAGGTCTCTCCTGAGTTTCCTCCAGGCTGAGCAGAACAAGTGACCTCAGCTGCTTCTCCTATGGCTTCGCCGCCAGACCCCNGAGAAGTGGGCCTGCTGAATTTTGTCAATATAAAAATTGTTACTGTGAAGAAGATAATGGATTCTCTAGAAACTTAATAAAACATCATATTAATGTTTGAAAGATGGAAACTATCTGTGGAAAATTCCCACGCTACTGTGTCATAGTTGAGAAGGAGAGCATTCTGCCTTGCTTGTGGTTTATATTTTGTAGCAAAATGTAAAGGGCCCTCTTGCAAAACAGGAGCAAGTCTGTCAGTTCATTTGTGAAATATACATCTGCTTCAGGTGCTTTATTTTTCCTCTCTGAGAGTGCCAGTCTTTAAGTGCTGTTTTACAGGAGCAAGGAGGTATGATAAGTATTTTAGACAATGTCAGCTAGCACTTTCTGAGGTGTGTGGTTGGACCCACAGGCTTTAGTCTTATACAAAGTCATTTATCCTTGCAGAGTGGGGCTACTGCTTTATATCCCTATGCTTCTGTTTTATTCTTATAATGAGATCCAAACTATAGTGTGTGGCATATGTGGAATAGCAATTCCAGAAGCATAAGTTCAGGAAGAAAATATCGGTGGGAAAAAGAAAAGGAGAGGTGATAAAAATAACCCAACTTTTTTTTTGCATGGCATCATGTATTTCTGGTGTTTTTCTCTCTGGGTACTTCCCTGAGTGCTCAGGTGTAGAAATCTGGAAGTGAAGTTGTGTAGCTTCTGAGAATGATTGCTCCTCCATGGTTCAGCTCCATGCTGGTAGGGGTTTCCCTCTGTCAAATAACCCAGTGGCAAGCCAAGGAAAGCTCAATGCCTTGATTTGCATCAGAGCTTATCCATCTGTCCATAACATTTTTGCACTCTTGCACAGAGGTGAGGTTCCAGTGATCTGTGGTGACAAACCTAACATCATGATACTTGCATAGGTCTTCCTTTCTGTTGTGTATTGATTGGAATGCATTCAGTGATTAGATTGCAAGTTGCACTGCTGCTTAGTAGTGATACTAGTGCTTTTTCCTTCATAATAATTTCTGGAAAAGGATTTAACTTGATTTAATTTTAAGTCCAAAAGCTATATCCCATAAATTGTGTCTGGATCTTATTTTAGTTAGAACAGTTGGGTTTATGCTTGATGGAATTAATCACCTCATCGCCACCTTTTTTATACTTAGAAAAACCTTATTCGATTCTTAGTATTGTGGGGTTTTCTATCATTTAGCAGCACAGCAGCATCCACAAAATTACTTCTATTTTTATTCACAGTAGAGCAAAAACACGCATTTGCTTTTCCAGCTGTGACATGAAAACACTCAAGTTTTGAATCAAGATGTGAAGTAAGTGGGAGTCATGGTACAGTTCACTTTTTGCTCTGAGGAACCTTGTTGATTTCATCTCGGTCTCCCTGGAGACTGCACTTATCATCAAGTCATAAAGTAGCCTAGGGCCTTCCTCTGTTATTTCTGAACAAATAGAATGGAATTTCAGCTTCATGGCCAAACGAGATGCATTGTGACTGTATCCAGTGGTTAGAATGCTTACTTATATTCAATGAAGCTTAGCTTAGAGAAATGTGGAAAACACTGTCACTCTGGTCCCAGAAGATGTGTTGAACACTAACATGAGGCTCAAGCTAATGTTTTGCAGAGGAAGATGGGAACAACGAAAGGGTAGGATTATATTCCTGTATTTGAAACTCAAGTCCTTTATCTTATAGTAACAGCATTTGGGATGGAATGTACTGACTAGTTTAAATGCAAAACATAGGATGCAGGGGTAGACATTTTGCAATAATTAGTATTTTCCTTCAGACAACTTTTCAATTAAAAGAAGAAAAAAAGGTACTGTCTGTGTGATATATGTCCTGATCTTGCTGAGGCAACGGTATGTGACGTCTGTTGTGTGCAAGTTATGCTGTAACCACACTTAACCTCATTGAAAAAATAGAGGTAAACACAGACCTTTCTGCAGATAATCAGGTCAAACAAGGTGTTTCCTTGCATGATAAGCACTTGTACGTCTAGGATGGTGTTCTGTCTGAGGTTTTCGGACTTGGGTG
>VZTX01027327.1:12252-35823 GCA_013400915.1 Pardalotus punctatus
ATGCCTTGATTTGCATCAGAGCTTATCCATCTGTCCATAACATTTTTGCACTCTTGCACAGAGGTGAGGTTCCAGTGATCTGTGGTGACAAACCTAACATCATGATACTTGCATAGGTCTTCCTTTCTGTTGTGTATTGATTGGAATGCATTCAGTGATTAGATTGCAAGTTGCACTGCTGCTTAGTAGTGATACTAGTGCTTTTTCCTTCATAATAATTTCTGGAAAAGGATTTAACTTGATTTAATTTTAAGTCCAAAAGCTATATCCCATAAATTGTGTCTGGATCTTATTTTAGTTAGAACAGTTGGGTTTATGCTTGATGGAATTAATCACCTCATCGCCACCTTTTTTATACTTAGAAAAACCTTATTCGATTCTTAGTATTGTGGGGTTTTCTATCATTTAGCAGCACAGCAGCATCCACAAAATTACTTCTATTTTTATTCACAGTAGAGCAAAAACACGCATTTGCTTTTCCAGCTGTGACATGAAAACACTCAAGTTTTGAATCAAGATGTGAAGTAAGTGGGAGTCATGGTACAGTTCACTTTTTGCTCTGAGGAACCTTGTTGATTTCATCTCGGTCTCCCTGGAGACTGCACTTATCATCAAGTCATAAAGTAGCCTAGGGCCTTCCTCTGTTATTTCTGAACAAATAGAATGGAATTTCAGCTTCATGGCCAAACGAGATGCATTGTGACTGTATCCAGTGGTTAGAATGCTTACTTATATTCAATGAAGCTTAGCTTAGAGAAATGTGGAAAACACTGTCACTCTGGTCCCAGAAGATGTGTTGAACACTAACATGAGGCTCAAGCTAATGTTTTGCAGAGGAAGATGGGAACAACGAAAGGGTAGGATTATATTCCTGTATTTGAAACTCAAGTCCTTTATCTTATAGTAACAGCATTTGGGATGGAATGTACTGACTAGTTTAAATGCAAAACATAGGATGCAGGGGTAGACATTTTGCAATAATTAGTATTTTCCTTCAGACAACTTTTCAATTAAAAGAAGAAAAAAAGGTACTGTCTGTGTGATATATGTCCTGATCTTGCTGAGGCAACGGTATGTGACGTCTGTTGTGTGCAAGTTATGCTGTAACCACACTTAACCTCATTGAAAAAATAGAGGTAAACACAGACCTTTCTGCAGATAATCAGGTCAAACAAGGTGTTTCCTTGCATGATAAGCACTTGTACGTCTAGGATGGTGTTCTGTCTGAGGTTTTCGGACTTGGGTGAACTACACATCTCTGTCATCTTCAGTATCATTATCTTCAGACTTGAATGAGAGGCCATGTGTGTTAGGGAAACAAACCACCTGCATAAGTGGAAGAGTGTCCTGTCTATTGCAGAGAAATAAGAGATGTTTGTGGAATTCTTTCAGACCTTTACAGCAGCACATTTACCTTTGTAAGAGGTTTTAGTTCAGATTGTGTTTATGATTAGTGGTACTGCTTCTTCATCAATATGTTAAGAAAGTGGTTTCCTGAGTTTATCCCATGTATTACTGCAGGGAAAGTGGAAGTGTAGCAGAATAATGACGCTTGTCTTTAGAAGAACAGACTTCTTGAATGAGCTTGTAGATTAGATCCCATAAGAGGCAGCTGTGGAGAGGTCTAAGACAGCTTTTTGATTGTCAATAGCCTCCTTTGGGCATAGCAACATGTTTTGAAGTTCACAGACTGAGGGGCTGTGTCAGGGGGTCCACATGGTTGAATGGGCAGCTCTGACTGAATTCAAGTGCAGAAAGCACTTGTACACCAGTGGAAGCGGATGGGCTGCATGAAAGAAAGAAACATTTCTCAAATGTTGTAGAAGAGCCAAACTCACATGGAACTGGAAGTGGATGAGAAGGGCAGCATGGACAGTTATAGCTGCCTAAGCAGCAAGAGCAGTCTAAGGAACATGCAAGCCTGCTGAAAAGATGAAGTGGTGGACCTAGTAACACAGGAAATAGAAAAGGCTGAGTAGCATTTTTTGCTTTCTTTCCTGGTAATGTCTGCTGTCAGGTCTCCTAAACCTGTGTACACAGAGGCCAGATTTGGGCCACGGTAAAGAAAGACTGAGTTAAAGACTTAAACAATCTAGAGTTACAGAGAAGGTGATGGGACCGAGTGAGGTGCATCCAGTGCAGCTAAGGAAACTGATCAATGTCACTGTGGAGCCTTTCTCTGTGATATTCAAACAGTTAGGATGCTGGGGTGAACTACATTATGACTAGAAGAAGTCACACATCACAGCTAGCCTGAAGAAAGGTAAGGTGGATTTGGGAAATTTCAAGACTAATTGAAGTCCCAAGGGAGATCATTGAGCCAGTGTTCATGGAAATAATTTCTAGGCCCATCAGGAGAAGGTGATTGGGAAAAGCAAGTACAGAATTACCTGTTCAGATTGTGCCTGACCAACCTGATTGCTTTATGCAATGATGTGATTAACAGTGTGGGTGTGGAGACAACAAAACGTGAGACAGCCTCTTTGTATCTGAAGGGAGAAACATGGTAGAATTCCAGGTGGGTGGAAAACTGGCTGGACTAATGTGTTCAAAGAGTAAGGGTTCAAATAGTGTCTGTTTAGGAATGGCATTCCTCAAGGTTTTGAATTGCTAATGTTTACTTGCTTTATCCATCACCTAGTAAATGAGATGGAGTAGACCTCTAGGTGTCAACATTCACAGGTGATAGAAAATAGGGGATAGCAGTGATTAATAAGCTGGAAGTCAGGACTGATACTCAGAGGCACAAGAGGGGACCTTTTGAAGTTCAACAGAGGTGCTGAGTCCTGCACTCAGAAGGGACCAGTCTCATGCAACAGATTCACTGGGGATTGACTGACTGCAAAGCTATCTTGCAAAGCAGGATCTCAGAATGCTGGTGGACAAGAAGTTGAACAAAAGTCAGCAGGATGCCCTTTTTAGCAATGAAGGCTAAGCCCACCTTGTGCAGCATTAGGAATGGTTTAATTGAGGGAATTCATTAATCCCCTCAATTCAGCACTTAAGAGATAATGCCTGGAGTACTTTGTGCAGTTTGGGGTCAATAGCGCAAGAAAGATGCAGACATACAGGGAAGAATCTCAGTGGTAAGCCACTGAGACAGTTCCTGAAGCTCATGATATTCAAAGAGAATCTGAGAAGTTGTGTTGTTTTCTCTTGAAGAAGGAATGGCTTGTGGGGGGAGTTTCTCTTTGCAGTTTTTTACTGGGTGGTTGTAGAGAATACAGGCTTCTGGAGGTACAGAGGGAAAGGGTAGGAATCAATGGGCTGGTGTTTCATCAGGAGCAGTTCTGAATAGGAATATTAGGAAGGATTTCACAGTGAGAAGGGTTAAGTGCTGGAGAAGGTTACTTAGAGACTGGAGACTTGAGATGTTCAAAGCTTTACTAGACAAGACCCTGAGCAATGTTATCTTAGAAGTTGGCTCTCATCTGAGCAGAAACATGGACTAGACAGTCACCAAAGGTCCCTTCCAACACTGTTCTGTGGTTCCATTAGAAGCAGAATAAACATCTATGAAGAATCAAAATAAGTGAGGGAAAGAACAAGAGAGCCATAAGGCAAAAAAACCCAGTCAGTCAAAATTACCAAATTGAAATAGAAAAATGTGAGGAAGAAGAGTTGGTTGTATCTGAAATCCTGTAATTTTGAAATTTAAATGCAATGAGACTTTATATGCTTGTATAGAATTTATGACATATCTTACCCTTCTGTCTTGAGGCAGGGAGAAATGCCGTATTAAGCTGCTCATTGTTAGTCACAATGAATTATAAGTCAATGTCTGGAAACAATAAGAATGAGGAACACATTTCTTGCAAGCACAAAAAAAGAGCAAAGAACCCAAAGAAATGGAACAAAGGAGAATTAGGACTCTTATGCAGTTATGAACAGATTAAATTTTCTGTATGGAAAGGTGCATGATTGTTTCTTGTTTTACAGGATGTAAATTGTAAGAGAAGTGTGGATAATGTCCCCTACACTCCTTGCCTTCCCTCATGGATTGAAACTATCTTGGGATGTTAGTCAGCCATTGTTAATTCCCATGTGAACTCAGGAAAAGAAGATTAATATGATGTTGTATTAATAAACTGTCTGGGAGTGGTTACAGAGAAACAAAAAGCTGTTCTATTGGTATTGGAGTCTGAAACTCCAATCCCCAAACTTCTGTTGTATCTTGCATGTTAAGAAAAAGTGAAAACAAAGCTGTACATGTTACATACTTGCCAGTATTGTAAATCTTGATGCAAAGATTTACGAAGTTAATTTGGTTAGTTGGTATTGTGATGTAATCAAACAGGAAAAATTATTATATTGTCTGTCAACCAGTTTTTTCTGTCTTTTGAAATGATAATTCAGGAGGATTAAGGAATTTAAAAATAACAGTGTTTGGTGAGCACAAATGTTTAAAACAATCTTCATGGCTTGCAAAAAAGTGGCCTGCAGCAGTTGGCTGGCTAATCTAGGCAGTTGTGGCCAGACATTAAAATTCTTCCTCTTTTCTTTTCCCCAAGCAAAGTGAGTTTTTGATGGCTAGCACTACATTTTTCTGACTCACTGTGATCAGTCTGAACCTTTGTGTAGCTCCCAATTGAAAAACACTGGGATAGATTTAAACAAAATAATTCTAAATTAGTCTTTGACAAGGAATTTTTTTGTTAGCTGTTTATCTTAGACTGCTAGAGCTTATGAAATATACTGCATCTGATGTGTTTCAAAAGTGATGTGACAAAATGAGATTTAAAAATTGAATAAATTAAAAAAATTCAATACATTGTAAATGGAACAATGGATAACTGAACAAAATAGAGTAAGAAAGACTGTGACAATGAAAGAATTAATAATTATGTATTATAATGGAAAGGAAGAAGGTGAGTCTCAAGACAAGTAACAGGATAATGGGATACTGAGATATAGGAGATTAAATAAATATGACTGAACATGACTTGAGGTCCAAATACTGAGTATTAGAGTAAGTATAATTTTAATGTATATTTTATTGAAGTGTTTTTCAAATGCTTTTAGCAGACCTTTGCCTTTGTACTTTAGACTGGTTTCAGTGGGATCCACATTCAGCCCTTCCTAAGCACTTGTAAAAATTCCTTTTGTCTTTTTGGCTCTACAAGGACATATTAAAATATGTAAAAAATATTGTGGTACTGAGAAATATTATTGTCCAATGAAAGACATCCTGATTCTAGTGTGTGTTCTGTAACTGAAATAACACGGACTTTGTAAGCGGGTACAATGAAAAACGCCACACCCGAGTATCCACACTGAAGTTCCCTTGTCTCTTTGTTACAAGCAGCATGCTGCGTTTTCAGTGACGGGATCGTCATGCCTTAGATCAGCGGATAAAATTCCCGAGGTGATTTCCGTGCGTGTGCTGCCCCGGCGTGGCCACGCGGGGGCAGCCTAAGCCCGCCGTTGGCCTCCGGCGGTTCACGCGCCTCGGCTTTCCCCTTCGGTGTGACAAGGCGTGAATGCTAATGGCAAAAGTTGTAACAGAAGATAAATGAGACAGGCTTTTAAATGGATTCTTCTCTGGTGCACAGTACTCCTGCTTTGCAAAACAGCATTCGTCACTTCGGCGTGGTTTAGGTCCCCTTTTTTCAGGGTTTTAGCTTCTAATTATCTTGACGCATTCTTGAGAGCAGCAGTGTGTTAGTTTAGAAAAAGTCTTGCTGGTGTCTTTGTGCGTCTTGCATTGATTGCCCTTGAGAACTCATTACATACACTCGTGTTTAAATGAACTTGATGTTTCTGGAGGGTCCTTTCCAAGAATTATCAATGTAAGTGCTACAAAGATGACATGTATTTAATGTTTTGAAGGTGGCATGTGTAAGAACTTGTTTTCACATCTATTATATGGTCACTGCAGGCACATAAAACATATGTGGTTATGTAATTCTTTGCAACAGAAATCCTACCTTTGTTGTCTCATGACTGGATAAGTACTGGATTGTTGCAGTGTATCATTACATTTCTGGAACTATTATCAGAAGCTTTAGCGGAAAATGGTTATTAAAAATCTCTGAGTAATAACTCAAAATAGCTTAACAACCACTTAGCTGTAATTATATAACAATGCAATCTTTTTTTCAGAAATGCTTTGGGTTTATGCACAATACTATAAAAGTGAATAATGGTGTAATGTACTGTATAATGGTGTAGTCACTTAATATTGACTGGAAAAACTTAACAGTTTTTTAAAATCACTCTTCAGGTGAAGAGCAGCATTTCAGTTAGGAGGAGCATTAAGGTACAAAATGAGGGACAGTATGCTAGGTATGTCAGGTGTATTCTGAATCTCAGTGGCTCTTTCATTTTGCTGTTTGTTGTGGTTTTTTCTTTTTTTTGTAATATTTTTTACCCTGCCAGTGATATTCTTGTATCTGATTCACTGGCACATTCCATATGTTTCCATTTAAACTGCAACTGGTGCATGCATGCCTGAAAAACTTACTGAAGCAGGAACCAATCCTGTGTATGTCATGGGCAAACACTTCAATTAACTCCAACACCTCACAAGATGAGGTCCTTGGATATTCTTTCAGTCAGAGGCGCCTGTTTGTTTGTGAGAGCATAATGAGTATATTAATCCAGATTAAGGGGGGAAAAGAAATCCAGGAGTGCTGTCTTTAGGTTAGGTGCAGACCTGTGTTGGAGTAGAAAACACAGTAAAAATTGTGTTGCAATTCTAAAATAGGAAGTTGTAGCAATAAGTGTTGGAAACCAAGGAGAAGATTTTAACTTCAGGTTACACTGCTTCATCACCTGTAAATATACTTTTCAGTCTACAAGCAAAATATATTTTCTTTGTGCTTTTTCCTAGTAGCTTCATATCTGTGCATGTCTGTACATTGCTGTTGTTAAAACAGTGAAACCAACAACATAGGACTTACGGAGTCATAAACCTGACGAGACCTTTAACACAGTATGTATCTCATTTGTGGCTTTAGACTGCCAGTGATCTGAAAAGGTAACGATGAAACAGAGAAGGATGTATTTTCTGCATTTTAGCATCCAATACAAAATAATTTTGAGAACACTACTTTCAAGATGTAAATTGTTTTAAAGAATATGTAATTCCAAACATTTTAGGAATACTTCTTTCAAGAAGCACATTGCTTTAAGAGTTTTGTTATTAGAAAAGAAAAGTAAATAAAAGGTAGTGAAAACTGGGAGGCATAGTTTGGCCGTTGTACCGGGTTTGTGTGCCAGGTTTTGGTAGTGGGCCTGCTTGTGGGGGATGTATAGGGATGGCTTCTGTCAGAAGCTGCCAGAAGCTTCCTCTTGTATCCCACAGAGCCAATCTGAGGCAGCTCCAAGATGGATGGGCCACTGGCCAAGGCTGGGCCAACTGGAAGTGATGGTAACACCTCTGTGATAACACATTTAAGAAGAAGAAGAAAAAAATGTTATTGCACAGTTGTAATTGTGGCCAGAGAAGCGCAGAGCAAGAGGAGCAACAGCCCTGCAGACACCAAGGTCAGTGAAGGAGGGGTAGGAGCTGCTCCAGGCACTGGATCTGAGATTCCCCTGCAGCCCTTGATGCAGACCATGGAAAGGCAGCTGTGTCCCTGCAGCCCATGGAGATCCGTGGGGATGCAGAGATCCACCTGCAGCCCATGGAAGAGCCCACACCAGAGCAGGTGGAGGCCTGGGATCAGGAAAGCTAAGACACAGCTGGAGTTAAATTTTACGGAGAAATTGAGAAAGAAATTAGGGCTTCCACAGGTATGTTACTCAGAAAAGGAAGACACCACTCCGCACACCCTTAATAAATGAGACAACTGACATGGAGACACTGCAGTGTTCAAGAACTGCGTTGCCTGAGTTTTCACTGATAATTCTCTTCCTGCTGTTATCAAGTCCCTGCATGTCAGGGAGGAACTAGAGGAATGAAGCTGCATCTACCATAAGACATCAGGCTCAAGACCATCTAAGAAATTAAAAATATGGGACACAGTGAGATGCATCCTAGAGTCCTTAGGGAACTAGCAGATGTAATTGCTAATCCAAAAGCTCAATGTCCAAATTGAAAAAATTCTGAATGGTGTCCCTCAGGGGTCCATATACTGACCAGTAGTGTTCAATACCTTTATATCAACATAGATAGCGGGAGTGAGTACCTCCTCAGCAAGTCTGCAGATAACACCAAGATGGAAAGGAGGCCAGGTGAAAGGTCCTTTACCTGGGTCAGGGCAGTGACCAATATCAGTATTTGCTGGGAGATGAATGGATTGATGGCAGCCCTCAAGAGAAAGACTTGGCTGTACTGGTAGATGAAAAATTAGTTATGAGCTATCAATTTACGCTTGTGTAGAAAGTTAATCATATCCTGGGTGGTGTCAGAATGAGCATGGCCAGCAGGTACAGGGGGGTGATTCTTGTTTTCTGCTCTTGTGTGACCTCACCTGGAGTACTGTGTCCAGCCCTGGGGTCCACAGTACGAGAAAGACCTGGACCTGTTGGAATGGATGCAACAGGAAATGAGCATCTTTCCTGTGAGGAAAGGCTGAGACAGCTGGGGTTGTTCAAGCCTGGAAAAGAGAAGGCTGCAGGGAAAAACTTACAGCATTTTTTCAATATATGAAGGTGACAAGTTAGCAGAAAGACAGAGAAAGGCTTTCTGAATTTGAAAGAGAGTAGATTTAGACTGGATACAAGGAAGACATTTTTTATTATGAGGTTGGTAAGATGCTGAAAGAGGTTGCCCAGAGAAGTTGATGCCCCATCCCTGGAAATCTTTCAGATTAGGTTGGATAAGGCATTGAGCAGCTTAATCTGGTAAAAGATGTCCTTGCCTTGGCATGGGGGTTGGACTAAATGAGATATTAAGATCCCTTCTAGTACTACCCAGACTATGATTCTGTGTTATTTGCTGGGAACAACTCGAGTTTCCTACCTGTACCTTGTAATTGTCCATCTGAAAAGGTAAAAGATTGTACTTGCTTTTTCTGATTGGAATATGCAAGTCATATCGGAATATGATTGGGCTTCAGTAGGTAATTATTTTTTCACAGGCTAGGTTAGATGCTTGCTTGATTTTATCACCCATACAGCAAAGATTGTCCTTCTATGAGCATTTATGGGAGCAGAATTTAATCCTTGAATTAATAATATGTCAACATGACAGAATTGAGCATGAGTCAGAATTAGGAAAAGTGTTAATGGAGTCATATTCCCACCATATTGCTCAGTATGTCTGGGTTGTGATTGCCTTAGCTGGAACTGTGTCAGTTCAGATTTCCTCAGCTTTGTAATAGCACTAGAAGGAAGTCAGTGTATTAGAACTAGTCTGTGATGGTGACTAAGGAACATATTTTTTAATAAGCTGCTTAATGAACTGCTAATATAAAATGTTTGTATTTTCTTCCATAGATTTCTACTTTGATTAAATGCAAGCTGCAGGAAAAAGAACAACCCAGACAACACACTGTTTTAGCTTTGAGACTTTCAACCATTCTAATAGAGATGTTATTTTTCAGCTGCAGCTCAGTTTATTTTTACGTTTTCACAGAGAAGAGGTATGGATGAGAGATGGAAAGTGGAAAATTAATTTGGGAACAGTCACTTTTAATTTTTCTAGGACCTCTAAAAGCATTGTAAAGTCACTGAGTCCCTGGGGAAATACAATGCAACTTTGAGATGCTGGACAATCCAGGAAAGAGGAGAGTCATAAAAGGCAGTGCCTCGGTATGCCGATCTGAAGGAGGATTGCTTAAAGTTCTGGCTTCTCT
This sequence comes from Pardalotus punctatus, assembly GCA_013400915.1. NCBI lineage: Eukaryota > Metazoa > Chordata > Aves > Passeriformes > Pardalotidae > Pardalotus > Pardalotus punctatus. The sequence continues at coordinate 21,996 of VZTX01027327.1, forward strand.
CCCATGAAAAGAATCAGTCAGAAAGCCACAGATCTATTTTCTGTCTTTCTGGAATGTGTAAGTTTCCATGTTGTTGTTCATTTCTCTCTCATTGAAAACCCCTGACATTGTGCTGTAGTGGTTTCAGGAGTTCTCAGCTAAAACTTAAAGACATCAGGCTTCCTCTTCTTTCCCCAGACTTCTGCCGCTGCTTGCCATTCTTTTAAGTATGCTCTGAATCAAGGAGCTTGCACTGTACTAAGCCTCACTCTCTTATAGGAAACTGTTTCCTATAAGCTGATTAAAATTATTTTAAAGTGGAAATATTTCTAGTAAGCTTTTATTACTGACTGAGAATTTCAGGAATCAGTTTTTCACTAGGCAGCCTTTGGGTTCAGAATGTCTTTTAAAATATAAAATACTTTTTCTTATCCTTTTTTGAGATAATTTTGATATCCCGCTGTTAGCTAATTTGTGAGTTTTGTATTTGGATACAGCAGAGTACTTCTGTAGGAAAATAGGCTTCATTCTTCCTTCATAACCTGTTGCCAGCTTTCATGAGGCTACATCTGTAGAAGGGTCACAAAAATTGTGTACTTACAGGTAGAAGTGTGAATTGAGCTTAGAAAAGTTATTTGTAAGATATTCAGAATGTAGATCTGCTAATAAATGAAAATAACCAACACCCTAATAACACTAGATCCTTACGGGAAATGAGATCCGAAAGGAGACAAAATTAGCTTAATAAGATATTTTTATTGTTTCTAAGTGGAAGTTAGAGACTTGCAATAACAAGATTGTTAGCAAGGTTAAGTCTTTTTGCCTATTACTACTACTGCTGCTTTTCCCAGAAAACAGGAGATAGCTCTTGTAAATAGGACTCTTAAACACACATGAAAACTATGGGTTATATTCTGTTTATTCTTACGCTACTGTATGACGAGCATTAGCATATCCTTATCCAGGTATTACTCTGTATTAGATATTATTGTGAAAACTTGGTGTGTAATGTAATATTAGTTGCCTCACTGTTAATTTCTTTTTATATAATTGGAGTTTGTTGGGGATATTTGAAAGATGCTGGGCAGAATGCTGAGCTTAACCGAAAGATTTTGGTTAGCTATATGTAAAAAATATATTAGTGTAGGCTTCCCTATACTGTTTCCCAATATACCTGAGCATTAGAGTGAATAGTTAATCAATACATCAGTTCTCAACCTGTCTACCAGCTCTGGTGATGTAGTGTCAGGGATAAAATCTGCCATCTGTTTGATAGAGGTGAATTGTTTTTGGCTATCTGTTAAGGGATGTAGTCACTAAAGAAAGCATGGAAAGAAAGACTAAGTTCCTCTGGGCTTGAATGTAGTGATTGGAAGGCTCAGGGCAGCATGCAGAAGCCTGTGTCAGACTGACAAATGTCCTTGTAAGGCAGTTTATGCAGGTACCCCATCTCGCAGTATTTGGGATGAGCCAGAGATAGGGCTGGGAGTTGGGAAGATACGTCAGGAGCAGTCTCTGCTCTGATCTAACAACTAGCAGTTAGAGCAGCTTGGTGGTACTGTTCTGAATTTGAGAACAAGGACTAATTTATGGAAGTCCTTGTTAATCCTTGGTGAACAGCAGAGAATCAGAAGGTTGTGAAGTGCTCTTAAGTAATTTTAACATCCTTTCCCAGTGTGTTTTGTTGCTTTTTGGTGGATTCTGCATCATGCCTTAGAGGAGCTGTACTGCATCTTGCTTTGTTTTTAAGGTCACCCTGTATCTGCCTGTGCTATCATTGTTTTGACAGGAACTTTCTGAAAGCATGTTTCTGTAAATGAAGATCAGTGATAGTAAGAAAAGAGACTGTGACTGAGATATTCCAGTAAGACTAGAGGCAACTGCATTTTCTAATCTGGGGAAGAAATTTATTCTCTTGTTATGCTGGCAGAAATGAAAGAATTCCATAATTGAGGGAAATATTCTTTCTATCTGTATGATAGACCATGACAGGTGCTTTTCTACAGACACAAGTGAAAGCACTAGGCAAAGGTGATGAATAAAACATTAAAGCTAAAGTTTACTGTGTGGTTCTGATATGAAAATTTGTTTGTAGTATTTTCTGAAAATTAATTAATACACAGGAAGCACAGCTGATTCCTGATTTCTCATACATAGTGCAATCACAAGGTGGAAATAAACAAAATAATTAGACAAGCTTCAGTGTTATGGGAATAAGAGTAACATTTGTTTATCAGTATTTCAACTATACTCCTACCATCCTGAGACTGAAATTCACTGTTAGGCAAAAGCCGGTCTCATCCCTCTGACATGTTATTTTGAGGACTCCATGGACCATGGATCTGTTTGTACTGAACCCACTGTAATGAACTGCCTTGTTTTTGTGATCCAGCGCTGTGAACAATATATTCTGCAAGTGTTTTTTTGGTATTTTTTCCTTCTGTTAGTTAAGCTGTTGAAGCAATCCACCTGGCTTCCAATGTATAATTGCAAGAATTGTATTTATTGGTTTATTGTGTTAAATAGATTTGATGCCCCCGTGATTGTTTTGTTGGTTCTGGACTATTTCCCTTTGTAAGGCTGTGTATCATTAACACAACATCAGAAACAGAGTCAGCCTCCATTTACAGAAGATAATTTCAGCTCACATCCTGGTTTTCCTCTATGGAAAATTTTGCATCCTTTCCAAACAAGAGATAACAGTCACCTGAGTTCTGCAATTTGTGCCTTTAAACTGAATATTTGTAAAATGGGAATAAGTGGTTAGAATAGGTATATGGATAGATAACCCAATCAATAAATAATTGCAAATGTTACCAGTCTCCTGTCAGAACTGTCAGATCTTCCATTCAGTGCATTATTCTTATTCTAAAAATGAGAGTTTAATTAACTGCATTATAATTTTCATACCCCTATTTTACTTCTGTGAAGACAGTCTTTTTGCTCACAATCAGGAGACTAAACTCAGAAGTACCTGCTTTTTTTTTCTTTACTGATATTTTTTGACACCATGTAGTGATCTAACATACAATGACACATTTAAAATCAGTTGAAATCCTCTTAAAATGAAAACTCTAAAATGGACATAAATACTAGACTATCTTATTAAGATTTGAATGTGTCTTCTATACTTAGGCATAAACTGAGTTCTGAATGTGAGCTTAGATTTTTCTATTAATTAGTTTGTTTTTTTTTTGTAAACTGCTCCACTTTTTTCCAGCTAAGGAAAATTTGGTGTTTCATGAGAAGTTGCATGATATCCACTTAACATATAATTTAAATTAATCATTTAAGGAAGAATTATGCAAAAGAAAGAAAGGGGATGTCAGGTAATTGTGTTGAGAGGGTGATTTTTTGTAACATTAACCTGGTCCTACTCAAACTAATGAGATTTTAGGGTGCATCTGTAATATCCAACAGCTTCTTCTCACAGAGGAAAAGGAGTACTCATTCAGAACACAGCCACCTTAGGGATCACTATTTGTATTATTATTCCACATCTATTCAGTGAGCCTACCATGGTTCTGTGACCCTCCAGTCAAATGTAGGAGTATGACCTATTTTTGAGAAACATCAGTCAGAAATGTTAGAAACTCAGGCAAGGACTGATGTTCACGCTTAGTCTGACATAGTGTTCCAACACAGGAAATGGCATAACTTTTAAGGACTGGTAGAGTAATAGGACTTCCTGTGCTTTGTTTTCATTAGTGGAAGCCAAAAAAGCTTTCACCCATGCCTTACTCATGCAGCATTTCATACCATTGAAGACAATGAAACTGCTGCTTGTGTTTTAAATGTGCCCAAGAACAAATATTTGACAGAGAGCTAAACGCTGTTGCAGTCAATCTTCTAAGAAAGTTCAAGAAAGATGTTGGGTATCTTTACATGGTGATGAATTAGATGACATTTGGGAAACTCAATGGGACACAGTTGAGAATTAATTTTGTAATACTACAGTTGTAAGCATTTTATTTGCTTCCTAATTTTAAGTCATATGTGTTTCTTCCAGGTATTTTCCAAGACATCACATTTCATCTTACATTAGCCCTCATTCCTTTGTGGATCTGTCATGTCCGTATTTAATCAATGTTTAACTTAGTGCCTGGAGTAACACTGATGAGTCTTTTAAGCAAGAGAATCATGCAGAAGGAAGTAAATGATGTTTGAGTTTTGTATTTTATGTTTGTTGGTTTGGTTTGGTTTTTGGTTAGGTTTTTTGTTTTTTTTTGGTTTTGTTTTTGTTCTGTAAAAAAAGCTCTAATGAGCTGGTGTGTATGCATTGGGATGGCCATTCTAACTTTGTCCCAGCTTTTCTATGTTCCTTTGAGAAAACCACGGACCTCTAGAGGTGCAGCTATTATATCTGATTTTAGCCAAATCCAACAATTGTGTGCCCAATGTCCTGTGCTAGCCACCTCAGTTGTGCTGATACAGCTGAAAGTACAACTCCAGAGCAGTTTAAGCCTGTTCCCCATCTTAACTATCACAAATTTTACCGGCCCCTCCTTATGCTTTCTTGTCCTTTTTTTTTTTGTGCTAGTAACTATACTCTTTACATTGCACATTGCACAATTCACATTGCACAATGAACTATGAGGTGACTATGGTAAAAAATTTTGCTACTGCCACCACAAAAATATGTTTTTTAACCTTCTTGTTTCCTGCACCATCCTACCACACAGAGCCAGTGCAGAAGAGAAGGTCAGAAGATGAGCCAGGAGGGGTGCTTCCAGGATTTAAAATGCCTGAGGCTGCTGTGGCACCATACTGCTACTTTTGCCTGAGGTGTAGACAATAAATAATACATGTCATATAAGCCTACGTAATTCCTATTTCTGTAAAAATTGCAAATACTGGAGTAAGATAGGAGCATTAAGACACATTAGACAATATGTTTTTGGTAAAGCAATGTGAAAATGACAAATTATTGCCTATTTTTCATCTGTTCTGTAGTTGTTCATGAGAAGAATCATAAAATGGCTTGGGTTGGAAGGGATGTTAAAGACCATATGGTTCCAACTATCCTGCCATGGACAAGAACACTTTTCACTAAGCAAGGATGCTCAGAGCTCCATCTAACCTGGCCATAAACATGTCCAGGCATTAGGCATCCACAACTTCTCTGTGCGACCTGTTCCAGTGCCTCACCACTGTCACAGTAAAGAAATTTTTACCTAATGTCTTGGTTTGAAGACAGGTGTCTGCTAAGGAAGGTGTAAACCTCCCTTAAAACCCACAAATGTGAATCCCCTTCCCTCCAAATTATTGTAACTTTGAAATCAAGGGCTTTCAGGCAAAGATATGGGGAAAGGAATAACAGTTCTTTACTAATATCTATGGCAAGGCAAACAATCAATAACAACAGTAGCAATAACAAAGAAACAAACAAAAACCAGAAGATGCAGTGACAGAAGTCTCTGGGCTGTCCGGCACTTTTCCCATTTGGTGCAGTTCCGGTCCCAGCCGGCAGGGGCGCTGTCGGGCTCCCGGCCGGGCAGGGCGGGTGCGATGACTCCCGCGCAGCTGNAGTTCCCCACTGCTGCCTCCTCTGTAGCCCCTGGTCCAAGTCCCGAATCTGATGACCACCTCCGCTCTTCCCTCCCCCTTGCCCAGCTAGCTCTTTTGTCTCTTACAAAAGAATTTAATAGTCCTTAAGTATCCAGTTATTAGTAACCTAGCGACAGGGCAGGGGTAAAAATTCCACACCCCTCAACCTCCAACACCTAATCTAAACCTGCTCTCTCTAAGTTGGAAGCCATTGCCCCCTGTCCTCTCAGTACCTACTCTTGTAATTTTCATAATGCCAGATTCACTGTCAATAGTTGCTCTACTCATAGACTGTGCATTCCTTGCAGACTAATTTTTTATTTTTTATATTCATTGTCACTTTGTCTGTCATTGAATGAATTCTCTTTTGGGAAGATAAGAAGCAGAAGGGAAGGGGGAAGAAGCAGAAGGGAAGGCGGAAGAATTACATCAACTTCCTTGTTCCTTGTTTTTTTTCTGAAGAAAGTGAAAACTTTGATCTGGGAAGAGTAACAACAGAGGTGCTGTTGTCTGATGGATCAGGGCACATGACTGGGTAAACGAGAATTAACTTTTTGTTTTCTATGTGACTTTGAGTAATTTGCACCATCCTTTTTGTACACCATACTCATCCACAATGAGGTTCTTGACTCCATGTTAGCAGGCCCTGTCTCTCTTCATACTTTTGTACAGCATGCAATACAAGAGGGTGGTCATATCTATCTGTCTGTACACAAAGCCTAATGCATACCTGATTACTTCCTGGAAACTCAGTCACTATTTGACTAGATGATGACTGGTAAAGTGCTACTAGGTTTCAGGTTACATTGAAATCTTAATCCCTTGTAAAATATTTCAATGCAAGATCAGTCATAGGGACTACATCTGGGTAATTCTCTACCTTATTTACTTGACTTTTTTCAGTTAAATAGCTTTGGTTATTTTCTCAGGCCCCATCTGCTGTGACTTCCCTTATTTAAGATCAAAGTCCCTTCATTGATTTTTTTCTTTCAGAGATCTGGAAAAACTGGTGGACTCTGCTTTCCATTGAAGAGAACTTATTGTGGCGTCCATGTGCAGGTCCTGATCCAACTGAGTGTGCACTTCCTAAGCCAAGAATGAAAGGCACTTAAAGTGAAACACATGCCTTTCTGGATTGAAGTTTTAAATGTCAGAGTAATTTTAGCTCAGAAATCCTGATACTTAAAAAAGAAAAAGGTACTTTTATTTTCCATAGAAGATCTCTAGGAACTTCTGAGTAGATCTATAGTGCAGATTTCTTTGGTTAGCTGAATTGTTGTGAACATTTTTGCTTTCATTTGGCAGTGTGAAAGAATGTGTCAGACTTTTTTCCTTTTTTGCCTCAGGGAGCAATCATATAATATACTGTACATCTTGAAGTTATGTCTTGCCTGTCAGAATTTGTTCTAGATCACTAGTTTGCCTGATACAAGATGGGGTCAAACCACATATAAATGAAAAGTCTCAGTTGCCAGCTGCAGTAATAAAGCTAATATTCAATAGGAAAAAATGTGTTTAATCAAGTTAGAGTCTTAATATTTTTGTAGCTTCTTGGAGATAATTCCTGAATGAAGACAAATCTTTTGTAAAGTATATTACAATAAAAGAAAAACTCTGACTTTCATTTGACACATGGAACAATCTGAGCTCTTGCACTCTCAGCTGTTTGTTATGAGCAGGATGTCTTTCATACTTGTCCGTATTGGCTAATGATGGAGAGAAATACAGAAACCAAAATTTTTAGAAGCTAGAAAGGCAGAAAATAAGATATTTCTCAAATTGCATAACGACATACTTGTGCTTGGTATACTTTCTCACTGAAGGTGAGAGTTGCTGGATATGTGTAAGGAAGACCTAATCTACTTTCTGGCTTCTGGACATCCTTATTTCATGGACAGAGTGCAGAGATAATCTGATCTGCACTGATGTCACCACACCTGTGGACAAATTTGACCTTTAGAGAAGTATTTGACCTTTAGAGAAAGCAAAAGTTGAAGAGAGTAGATGATTCTCTGACTTCTGACTGAGAACTATTGTCTGGCAACTTGAAGTGACATCCTTACGATGTCTTTCAAATAAAAGCACAAAGCATTTTTTTAGGATTTTATTTTCAGAACTGATGACAGACATATCTTACATGCATTTGTAAAGTGAGGGAAATACAGTGTTTTTGTTACATGGAGCGATACAACCTGTGATGGGGCTAACAGTACTTTCATGTGCACCGTAGCTGCCTTTGTGGAGAAATAGTCACTAGCAAATTTCAATTGCAGCTTTTCCATTTCTAGTGATATATTATATTGCTACTGTTCTTGACATTGAACTATAAAAAATAAAGCTGTAAAAGTCACAGTAATTTACGCAACTCTGCAAGTTGTTCCTAGTACTGTGTAATATTCATTATAATTTATCTAGGAAGATATAAATTCAACCCAATGCTCCACAACTTCATTGGGGACCAGATCAATAGGATACAGGGAATATATTAGAGGTCTGCTTTTCCCACAGAGGGAATTTTGCAGGGAGAAAACTGCAGTGGATGTGCCTGTTTTCTGTTGAGCTAGTTCTGGCTCACTAATGAATTGTGTGATTACTGTCTCCCATGTCCTGACAGAAATGCAAAGTGAGGGAGAGTAAGATGCTGTTACCTGTTCTCTCTGCCCGTACAGAATAGGCCGACTATTTGTGGGCAGAGACAAAAGGGCATCGATTTGGAGGGGTAGGTGATGTGAGCTTTGTTTCTCTAGACATGTCTGGGTGGTCATGCTGGCTTGCAGCTTAGGTTGGTGTGCCCTCCTCATCCATGCCACTGATGTGCTGGCATACATAGTAATTAGTCTGCAGCCAGTGAGTTGCTCTGGAGGACACTTCAATTAGGAAACTGAATAGCTCAATGCTTTTAGCTAGCTAATAAAACAGCACCTGCAGGTGTTATAACAAATTACTGTGAATTCCAAATGTCTAGGAAACATTGAACAGAAGAGAATAGTAAGAGAAAAAAAACCCCTTTTCTGATCTCTGTGTTGTACTTGTTTTTCTGAAAGGATACTTCACAAGTACAGATTTGTATGTGTACCTAACTCATTATTCTTATGAAAAAATGTGAATAAAACCAACTTGACCTCAGTGCTCTGAAATCTCTTGACTTAAATGTGAACCAGATTGTGTTTGCTTGCTGTATTTTCAAACAGACCATTTGAGATTTCATTGACAGTTTTCTGGTCTTCATTCCTATAAATGTTTTCCTTGAATATTTCAGCAGCTCTTCAGAGTGTGTCATGGTTTAGCCCAAGCCAATGAACCAAGTACCATGAACCACTTTCTCACTTCCCCACCAGCAGGATGGCAGAGAGAATCAGAAGGGTAAAACTGAGAAAACACATGGGTTGAGATAAAGACAGTTTAACAGGGAAAAACAAAAGCTGTGCACACCAGCAAAGCAAACCAAGGAATTAATTTGGTGCTTCCTATGGTCAGGCAGGTGTTCAGCCATCTCCAGGAGACCCGGACCCTATTACAAGTTATGATTACTTGGGAAGACAAACTCCAAAGGTTGCCCACTTCTCCCTTCTTCCCCCCACTTCATACACTGAGCATGATGCTGCATGGTCTGGAATATCCCTTGAGTCAGTTTGGGTCACCTATCCTGGCTGTGTCTCCTCCCAGCCTCCCATGCACCCCCAACTTCCTTGCCATCATTGCGGTGCAAAAAGCAGAAAAGGCCTTGGCTCTGTGGAAACCCTGCTCAGCAATAACAAAAAAGATTTGTGTTAGCTCAGCACAGCCCCACACCAGCCACTGAAGAAAATTAACTCTACCCCAGCTGAAACCGATACAGAGTCTCTTTTATGCAATGATCTTGCCCAGTTTTTTTGGAAACTGCAATCATTAACGTTTTGTAAACAAATTGCCTAGGTATCCTGAACAAATATATAAAGTATGTAAGGTGGTCTTTCTTACATCTTCCTTGGGATTTTTTTCTTTTTGTGCCATTTCTTCAGCCAAGAAGATCATAAAACCTTTCAGGATACATTTATAGTTTCAGGTATTGGATTAGTCTGTTATTCATTGTGCTCTGTTTCTGAAAGTGGTCAATGCTTATGAAAAAATTATAGGCAGGGAGAAATGTGGTGGTACTTCCTCAGTATAATTTGCCAGCATAGACTTTCTGGCCTAGAAGAAGTATTAATTTGGGCTTTTTGGCTCTACTTAAACTTTTTTGCCCAATGTATTTGTCCAATTTCTTTTTGGGTTTTAATATGTCTCAGTTATCCACAACATTTTGCCGCAGTGAATTCCTGTGAGAGGAAAGAGACCATACAACTTGTCACACACACATGGATTTGCAGTCATGAATCCAAATCAGAAGACAATACCTCTGTCTAGTCTATGATTAGACCTTTAAAGTTTCTTTCTGAGTGGGATTAGAGTCTTGTTCATTTCATGGCACTTCCAACACATTTAAGGTGCAGATTGAATCAATGTATTGATTTCAATACAGATAATTTTTTAGGCTATAAATTCTACCTATATGTGACATAAAAGGAACATAAAAGAAACTGGGCAGCAGCCATCTATAATCTGGATATTACAATGCCTAAATTCCACTTGCAAATCTATCTTATAAGCTTGAATAAGACACTTTTTCCTACAGAATTTAATGTCTCTTCAGACCTATTGTAGATCCTCATTATTACACTTACATATAAGCAAAACATTTACTCTCCAAACCCTCTTTTCCTTCTGTTTTCTAAGTGATGATTTTTCTTCTGAACTTATATATATTTGTGTGTTGTTTGGTAGTGTTTTAAAAAAATAAAATAGAATATGTATTCTCTACTGTCTAGTTGAGAACACCAAAAAGACCCACCGTGTCAATATATAATTTCATATAATGAAAACTGCAGTTGAGACAAAAGGGAACATTTGAACAACAACTTAAAATCAACAATGATGAACAAAGACTCAAAGGGTTGCTCCTGTACATGAAGAAAGTAAAAAGCTGGTAGGGATAAGATAGAGGACAGTAAGACCATAAGTTTCTATAAAAAGATATGAATATTCCCTATTCCATATAGTGGAGAACCTAAGGGCATCAAATTAAACTTACAAAGTGTCAGGTTTTAAAAGTTGGGAGGGTTTAACTGTAATAGAGTTACCTACCTAACAGACTGGTATCTTTCTATTTTGACTTTGGGAGAGGTTAAGAAACAAATTAATTGGCATAACATAGTTTCTGATCACACAGACTTTTGCATTCAAGAATAGTAAAGACTGAAGCAGCAATTAAATGTGGCCTTGCATGCATCTAAGTGCAATAGCCAAACTGTTGAAGCAGCTTTAGTCAAGGTCCTGAAACCTCTTATATTTGTTTGAGATTATCTTTTCTTCCCTTAAATGAAGGAAGTTAAACACTCAACTACATGATTTTGTAAAATTCCCAGATCTTGTCATCCCTGGGGGCATTACCACTAGTATCTAAACTATATAGCAAAGCCGTTCTTTTGAGTTTGGCCTTTATGTGCTTTGTCCATTCATTTCGCTGGTTGCAATGAGTCACAGTTTTTCCATTGACTTATTTGCTTTTAGACCTTCCAACTGTGAATTTATATATTTTCAGTTGCAATCTGCAACTGAAAGGTAACCATAACCAGCTAGATAATGTAAAATGTGTCTTAGAGACACAAAATCCTGGGGCTGCTGTAGTGTCTCATTTTTCAGCAGAAGCTAGGCCAGTTTACATGCAGGCACTGCAAATTTTAACACAATCCAGTGCTGCAAACTACTGCTGCAGAAGCCAAAAATTGCCAGTGGACCAGGAACTTCTTGCTGCAAATCCTTATATCTAGAAATTGTTATTACTGAAAGAAAGGATAGTGTGCATGTAAGCTGGTAAATTGTGCTTCCCTATCACAGGGATAGTGATCCAGTCCTGTGTTTGCAGCCAGGGCTGGCTTTAGGTCAGCTCCATGTGTTGGACAGTCTTCCTGTCATTGTATCTGGGTGGTGTGGAAACAGAAATAGCAATATGATAAGCTGCTGCTTTTTCCAATTTCACTTATTTTAGTCTGCGTGAATGCGTTTATTTACTAGTATCCAACACCTGTAATATAGAAAGTCGATGCTATGTGCTCAATTTTGTTTTGTTAAGTGTTAGGTCTCAGGAGTAGGGCCTGTATACACTTGTTTTTTATAAATCTCCATGGATAGTAACAGTGATATAGAAATACTTATTTTTAATGGGAGAGGAAACTGTGAAAAAGCGTCATGAGGAAATCTGTGCACCTGGAAGCACAAACTTGAGCAAAGATTCCTGAAAGTTCCCAAGAGCATTAACATTTCTGATATCTAGAGTTAACATTCTTGCTCAACAGGGGCTTCAGCTGATATTTTCTGGTGCTCACTTTCCAAAATGAATCATCTTTGGGGACTGAAAGATAATTACTTAGTTTTCAAGGAGGGAACTAAATATCTTAAAAACAATTTTACAACAGAATTAATCTATTTATAGATGGCTGTGGATCAGCTTAATTTTCTCTAGTATATATTTCTTACTTTTTGCAACTGCAAGGGAGATGCTAGTCTGCTCCAAAAGGACTTGATTTTTAACAATCTTAAAACATTATAGTTGCAGACAAGCAGTTGTATTCTTTCTGAACTCTCTAATTAGCTGAAGCTTTACTGTGCTTAAAAGGTGCATGTTTGTCTATTCTGCAGAAAGCTGTCCTTTTCCTCTCCTTGTCTTCCAAGAAAAAAATGCATCTACTGGACAAAGTAGTGACAACATCTGCTGCATCAGCTAAATACAAAGTGTGAAAGACGTGAATTGTGGAGTCTGCTTTACTCTTTGGTTGATTGCATCTTCCTGTAGATCAGAAGTCCTTTAATGGCCTTTAGGAAATGTTGTGCAATCTGGCCCATCTCTACCTGAAAAGTATTTCTCTTTTGTTTGGGCAGGTGTAAGGAGAAAGTTGCCAGCATGCATATGCTTGAGGGGCATGTGGCTGTCTCTGGGATTGACTGTTAATTTAGGGGACTAGAACGGAAGTGAAATACTAAAGAACAATATTCTTTCAAGTGTACTGAGAGATCTCTGTAAAGTAAACTTACTGTCTTTTTTAGGTATGTAGGTGTGCTACAGAGGTATGTATAGTAGGTAAAAAAATACTCTGCTGGAAGGCTCTGCATTTTGACACCACTCTGTAGATGTAATGCCATATGAGGGATGACATTTATTTAGGTTGCCTTTGGTCTCGTTAATTCTGGGTTTTTCATAGTAGAAGACAAAATATCGTAATATATTTTTAAGTTGCATTTATTCTCTAAACAGTGTCTTTCCTTTGGCCTGTGTATACTGAATTTGAAGTCTTACAATTTCCAAAGCAGGAAGTTATTCCTGCTCTAAGAATACCTTGTATATTTCTGAATACAGTGCTACAAGTGTATAGTTGCACATGCATCCAACAGCTTTGATGGCAAAACTTGCATTGATTTTGATTTTAGTGAGCTAAGTCCCTTTGTGTTGACCTCAATAGTGGAGTGTTTTTATGTTGAGTTGGGACCAAACCCCAGCAGTCGATGGTGAATACTAATTGAGGTAATAACCTAAAATGACTTTTAAAATAACATTAAATAAAACATGAAATTATTTTAAACTTTTATTTTGTATTTACAGTTCTTGCTTTCTAGTGGCAGTGGCTTACCTAATAATGGCTATGAAACCTAGGATGAGGCTGGAAGTTAAGAGGTGCCTGTGGACCAGTACTAGAATCTCAGCCATTGAGGTGTAAATGTAAAAATAACTGGTAATTCTGGTAGACAGAAATTTGTATGCATCCTCTCTTACATACCAAATTTTCCTACTGATATTAGTTATAGTTCAAATTTCTCCTGCTTCTGTAGAGTTTAGCGATGTATTTGTTTGCATCAGAACTTTTGCAGATCTTGAGGGTGCTTTCATGTGGGGTTTTGGTCAAGATCCACCTGTCTTCTAAGAGCAGCTTGGATTCTTGTTTGTAACAGTACTGCTTTATATTCTAGACACCATCAGATACAAGAGACCTGGAAATGTTAAGTTGATGCATGAGGAAGAACTACAAATCAGAAGTGACTACTTGTGTGGGGATCACAGGTACTTTCTTGTGTTAGAAATAGTTTAATATCCTCTCTAGTTTAGTATGCTCTCTACCTCTCATTACTGTAAGAAAAGGACTGCCTCTCTTCTGCTTGTGCATTTTCAGTCTTTTTAGGCCTCTAGAAACCAGATGGACTCCAGGAAGAAAGCTATGGTTTGCTTTTCTGT
>VZTX01027328.1:0-67758 GCA_013400915.1 Pardalotus punctatus
CGGAGTGGGGACGGCCCCAGCCCGGAGCCGGCGGCAGGAGGTGACTGAGGGGCACCGTGCGGGCAAGGAGGGGCCGTTCCGCACCCCGCGGCGTTCGGACGGGGCGGCGCGGGCGCCCGGGGCTGGCGGGGGCCGGCCGGCGTGCGGTCGGGGCCCGGCACTGGTCCCTCCGGGGGTGCGAGCTGAGCAGCCACTTATTCGGGTGTCCCGGCGAGGGTTTTTGTCGGTGCAGCCCGAAAAGGAGCTATTCCCGTGGGAAGAAGTGTTGCGGAGAGGGCGGTCCGGGCTGGTCCCGGCGTGCTCCTCGGGGGCGCCTTTCCAAGTTGTAGGAACCACGATGGACGTTTGTCCCGCAACGAGGGTGTGCACGGTGGCACTGCCCGGGCGGTGAAATTCACGGCCGCCTCAGTGTACCGTAGTCTGTCCGTGCTCACGGATCCCGAGGATGCCCGGTGTTAGGAAGTATGGGTGAGTGATGTGCGACACCCATCAAGCCCTAAATACCTGGTGAAACAGGCCTGCGTAGCAAAGCACCAGGGAAGCAGGCTCTGGTAGTTGGAGGCGGGAGAGCCTGTTCTGACTTTACCTCACGGTAAGACTTCAAAAGATTAGTTTCCACAGAGTTACATAACAAGATAACAAACCCACCGTGGCCGTCTCATGATAATAAGTAATTTGATTTGGTATTTGGGAAGATAAAACTTAGATTTCACAAGCCTCGCACAGATACCTGTATACTGCATCAGTCACATCAGTTGGCTTTTGGCAAGACAAATCCCGGGGGGAAGGAAAGGAAATCCTGTAATGTTCCTTTTGTTTTCCTTGTAGATCCCGCTTCAAGTACCTGCCCTCCACTACTTTCCTCATTTAATTTCCTCTTGGGGTCAGCTGGTCGTCAGCATGCCTTCAACTGAGAGCACCTCAAAACTCTTCCTGGTCCTCCTGTCGTTGCTGCTGGTGCTGCCAGTAGTTAAAGCCCTGGATGCAGGAGATACCATTGCCTTCCTCTTAGGCCTCACCGTCAGTGTCGTCGGATTCTGCGCCTGCCTTGGCTTGTATGCAAGGAGAAGGAATGGGCAGCAGTGATTTCAAGAAAATGCTCAGATGAAGTGAATTTCCAAACACCGCTTGGGATTGGGTGTAAGACTGACGTTTGGTCCTGGATAACTAAAAAACATGTAGCAGATATTTCTGCAAATACCTCTTACTGTTCAGTACAACAGAATCAACACTGTACCCAGTAAAAGGGATTTGTGTGATCTGTCCTCATTACAAAAAGATAATTTTATATTGCTTGTGATTAAATATTGCCTTAGAGAAGGGTAAAAACTTGAATGGGGAAGTAAAACTATAGAGTGGCTCACAGTAAAAGTTCATAAATTTAGCATGTGAGTAAGGCCATCAACAAGTTCCATAATTTTGGTTTAAGTGTTTAATCAGGAGGAAGCAGCTATTAATCTTCCAGTCAGGATGACAAGAGTTTCGAAATTAGTCCTAACTAGATAGCTAGTGAGCAGACTGCTCTGACTTGTGTGCATGTGCTCACATTCTCTGTAATGACAGTTAACACCTAACAGCTCACTTCTGCTGTCGCAGGGATGAGACTTAAGAGAACTAAGGAAACATGAAAGGCTTTTTTTTTCTTTTAGAATATTTTTAGAGTATTTTTATTTTAGAATCTGCCACTTCTGTAACCTGTTCTTGTTACCAAGTAGATACACTTAAGAATGAGACCACAATTTTTATTTAACATGTATTTCACAGAAAAGTACACGTAAGGCTGTGTAAATCAGATTAGGGCTATGGGTTTTGTCTCTTGGTTTTTTGTACTCACCTTTCCTCTAGGCACACTAGGTTTAAGGCTTTGTTTGGTGTTTGTACATTTTTCTCCAAAACTGAAGACTTACTATTTTGATGAGAAATTCTGTGTAGTACTTCTGCATTAGAAGGTTATTAGAATAATAACAAGACCATTGTGCACGTTTCTTTTACAATGGAGAACTTTGTTTTGTCGGGTCCATTATTCTTGAGTGTATTCCTCATGACAAACTTAAGTTGCTAGCTAAACATTTAGGCTTCTCTAACTGATACACGAGTTCCACAGAAGACTAGGACCAAAACCAAAGTAAAAAATCCTGGTGCAAAATGGGAGATGTAAATAGTCTTATTCTATTCATGCTCAGTCAGATAGCATGGTATATGGTTGGAAGACTTAGTAGTGTATCTAGGACCAGTTTCTTTAAGTACCAAAAGTGAAATGGCTCAGCCAAGAACATCTATCAAGTCTCTCTGACTTCTTAGGGTGTTATAGCTGTGTGCTTGAGCCAAGGAACACAATCTGTAAAGCAGCAGAATAAGGAGCATAGGAAGGCAAGCTCTCCACAGTTCACAGAATTTCCTTCTGATCTTGTGCTGTGGACACTGCCACTCTTGCTAGAAATCTTGGCTTTTATCTTTCAGAGCTATGTATTTTGATACTATTCTTCCACTTCCTCTGCATTTCTGTTCAGTAGAGCACAAAGTAATGGCTAGAAGAGTTGTTGGGCAGGTCTTTTGTAAGTAATTGCGTGGGCAGGTCATGTTCTCCAAATCCTGATTTCTGCATGCCATTTTTGGCAGAAAGGGACACAATGCACAGTTACTATGTACAAATGAAATTTACTGCACTAAGAGGAGCTTCAGACAGTAGCATCACCTTTGAAAGCTGCCTAGCAGCCGTAGATGATCCTGTATGTGATAATTCAACTGGGTGGGTGCAAGCACAGATCGAAGTGTGGTCTTTGATGATACTGCTAAACTAAACAAAAAAAAAAAGCCAAATGAAAAACCCAAACATAAATTTTTTTTAAAACACATTTAAAACTCCCACAAAATAACCCCCCACAAAATTGCTGCTCAATTCACTTTATAGTTCCCAAAGTTATGAAATTTTGCCATTTTTTCAGTGAAATATTAGTATTGCTCTTTCAATAGAATACATTTACACTTACACCTTGGAAAAGATCCCTGGAAATAGTTTCACAGAATTGGGCAACAGTTTCACTGCAGGAGAACATAATTGTAAGAGTAATTATCTTCAGGCAATAGGGATATGAGAAATTGTATTATTTGCCCAAAGCTGTATGTACTTCCTTGAAAAGTGTTTGCACATCATAATGGCTTTGTTTCCTGGGTTCTGAGAGAAGCTTTATTGTTACAGACTTGGATTTGTCAATGACTTGAGTGTAAAATCAGATACCCCTGTTTTTCCTCTGTCTTAATAAACTTTGACATATGATTTGTCATCAGCTTGATGAAGTAATTGTTATGAAAAGGAAAAATTGAGATGACAGAAATTACTGAGACTGCTGAAATTCCTTCTGATTACTTGCTTTCTTATCTACTTTTGCTTATTTTAGATAACTTCACAAACTAATGTATCCTAAGGCATGTTTAACTTTTGTGCAGTGAGCGTACTTCACTTGGTCCTACTACATGTTTATCCTATTTCAGTAACAGTTTACTTTAAAGCACTTCAAGGGAGCTGGTCCCGTTGTTTTGACACTGTGAGCTTGTAGTTGCAAAGAATCCTCTTTGCCTGGTACAAGGAAAACTTGGAAGTATTTATTTTTCCTTGTGACTATGAATTTTCATCATATCTTATGTAGTTGCCTTTATACCAGAAAAGCTATTTATGTCAGTTTTCTAGTTGGAGACACAAGGATATAAAGGACTATTTTCTGTTGTATTTTTTTTTGTTTGTTTTTAAGAAATACTATGTTCTAGTGCTTTAGTTGTGTGAATTATACTCTTTTTCTTAAACTAAAAGAGCGAGTTTTATCCCAGCATTTTGTGAAAACAGGGTTCTAGCTCTTTCAGGATTTCAGCTACTGCACAAATCAGTTGACTTTGTGCACCAAGTTAATAGTATTAGTAGCTGTTTTCAGAGCAGAAAGTAGAAACAGCCTGACAATGTCCACAATTTGTCTTAACAAATACCACTTACCCTCTGATAAAAAAACCCTGCAGGGCAATAAAGAGTAGCTTTTGACTGCTATGATTTCCATGTGCTTTAACAATAGTGTAGCTAAAAAACAGCAATCCTAAAACATTTAACAGTCCAGCAAACAAGGCCTTCACTTCTCATGACGTACCTCCAAGTGCTGCACACCAGCTAGCCCTTACCATTCTGCTGTGTACAGCAGTACCTGGGGCTGGAATACAAAGGCTTCACCCAGTTCCTAATGCACTTGGTTCCCTGGATGCATGAACACCGGTAAACCACTTTCTTCTACTCAGATAAATCCTGCTGCTGGTGGTGGTGTTGCTTTATACTATTGTGAGACCTGCACCACACAGCTTGGAGCCATCAGCAAGTTTGCTGAGGATGCATTACACACATAAGTGAAGGCCTGAAAGGAGAGTGCCCTCCATCAGATGTACAAGTTGCAAACATTAAGGGCAGAGAAGAGAGAATTGTGTCCACAAGCACACTATTGTAGAAAACGAGATGTTGCTGCTGGATTGAGTTAAAGTTTTTGTTCTGCTTCAGTCTTCCTGCACTGGCTATGTTCCTCCTTGCTGGTCATTGTCTTGGAAATTTCAGCTGGAACCAACGGTACCAGGCAGCTTTCTCAGCTGCCATTCGTTTCAAGGCACTAAAATTTTACATACGTCTTCATACTGCTACTCTCCACTTGGCAAGTATGAAAGCATGAAAATTACCTTGTTTTCCTGAATGGAGCTAAAACACTGCAGAGCAACACAGTTCTGTAAAACTTAGAACTGAGTCTGTCTTTTTCATCTGTTTTTCGGTTCTGTTTGTGCAGCTGATTGCACACTGTGACAGTGCTAATAATAAATAATAAATAATAAGTAATATAAACCCATGTCCCTTCCCTATCCTCTCATGAAAAAGCAACCATCCTCTAAAACATAACCATTTTTAATCTTGGCAGAATTAAAGTGAAGAAAACTGTCCCTTTTATCAAAATATGTTTGCTTTCCATTTCATGACTTACCTGTGAAATGAGAATGTCTTTAATTCTAGAACTTTTCAAGGACATTTTCTGCCAACCTATTTCTGAACTGATATAGTTATGGAAATTACAAGCTCAATACCTGCACTTATTTTTGAGAATTTAACCTAACATGATTGTTCATAAGTCCCATGGTAGCAGTTTTAAATTTTATTTTTTATCTATTCAAATGACCTGGAAGATAAACAGAAGCCATATTGACTCATGTTTCTTCAACAGCACATATTTATTTCAGCATCTGTGCGAAAAGCAAGGAACAATTAAGCTTTTTTAAAATTTGATCTTTTCAGAAGAGCCATTTGTGATCAGATTCCAAAAGTCTATCTGATATTTGCACACAGTATATAATCTATAAAGTGGTCTATATCTACAATAAAAAAGTCCATTTTCATAAAAAGTAATAAATAAAAATAAGTATAAAATTGAAGATGCTGATTGTATATCTGGAGCAGTAACCAATAAGAAACCACTATTCAACAGTAAATGTCACACAGCCATGTTTTCCAACCTATTGTATTTGCAGAAAAAAAATTTTAAAAATTATTTTATATTAAAAATAGGCAAAAAGTGCTTTTTCAAGAACAAGTCCCTATTATTTAGTAATAATTATGACTCTGGTGTGAATCTCAATGAAGTCAGCACAAAAGATGTTATTGTCCTAAACTGAAATTAAGCTCTTCCAAAGGGGTGACTGTACTGCCTTCTGAATCCCATATAACTTTGCCACAACCATCCTCCATGCCAAGGCTACAGCAGCAGGCTGTCCTGATGCACAGGGTGCTGGCTAACCTCAAATCCTGCCTAGGAAGTGACAGACAGCTGTGTCTCCCTGGGTGACAAATGCATGCCCAGGTCACAGCTACCCTCTTGCTCCATAGATTCATCTCCTACTGGGAAAAAAGCCAGATAGGTGATGAGCTATTTGTTTAAACATTCAGGAATAGCTGTGTGGCTTATACATATTTAACCTTCTGTGCCAGATTTCACATTTCAAAGTTGAATATTGTGGGTGCACTTAATTTTTAAAAACCCTGTATATAATCTTTTAAAATATGGCATCCATGTGGGCTGGGCTGAATACATCTAGGAGAAGTAGAAAAGCAGAGGACACTGTCAGATGGAAAGATATTTCTAAATTGTCTATCCAAAAAAAAGGGGGGAAAAAAATCATCTTTGGGAAGAGATTGAGCCAAGAAACGTACAAGATGACCTCCAGAGGCCCTTTCCAACCTAATTTACTGTATGATTCTATGAAATCCTAGTTGAAAATGGGATGCATAAACAGAACCTCAATTCATTCGTATCTTCATTGCAAACAAGGATATATTTGTGGTGAACAAATCTAATCACAGTGTGAGCCCATAGGGAACCTGACTGCAAAAGCTGTGAGGCTGTTCAGTCATCATGTAAGACCACAGGGAAACCAGATGTACCAGGATTCTCCCACTGTGTCTAGTGAAACTCAATCCCTGAGGCATTGAAAGGTTATGGAAAAAAGGGAGCAAATGCAGCACATGAACACTAATCCTCTTTTCAGAGTGGGATTTTTAGAGATGGGTTTATGGGGCTAGTACTTTACTTCAAATGGAATTCAAGTGCTTCAGTGAAAAGCTCCAAATGTGAATTATGTCAACTCCTGCCCAAGTCAACATTTTGAAAATATTAAGATTTGACAGCCAGAATAAAATACTTCGTTGCACATGGAGTTCCCATTGGCATCAGTGGGAGTTTAGGACAAGGTCAAATACAAAATACAGGTTTGGATGCAGTAGATATGTTGATAGAATGGAGGGGTCCCTGTCATTTGACCAGTAGTGCACCTTGCACCAGATGGTGCTCATGGGGAACTGCAGCCATGTTAGTCTCCATCCCCATCTCTTTCCTTAGAAAAATATTAGCTGAATTATTTATTGTAATAACTGAATGCCAAATTTTCATCTGGTTTAAAAACAGCCTGAAGTTGCTGAAATCAGTGCAGTCATCCTGATTTAAATTCATTTTGAACAGAAAACACAAGAGGCTTCATTCTGACCTTGCACCAGCCCTTATACTTCTGTGTAATGCAGTAGAATTATTCTTGATTTCCATTTATGTGAAAATCTAAATTGGTTCTTAAAATAGATTCTGTCTTTTTTCTCTCAGTCTGCTACCAGTAAATTATTTGACCTACATCTTAATAAATATTAGAAAAAAATTATTCTCCCCACTCTTGTTCCACAAATATACTTCAGAACTTGAATATTCAACTTAGACTCCACCATTTTGCCCCCCCAAGATTTATCAACAAAGGCAAAGGAAAATCCATGTCAGCCCACACTCAAGGACACTAAAGTGCCTCTTTGCACACTTTTAATGTATGTGTTCTGTACATGGCAGATGTTCATCTGCTTACCTTTCTGCCTTCTTGTTCTTGTTATTTCAGTAATAAAGGCAATCTGTTTTGTGTCTGTGTCAAACTGTTCCTCAAGAACTCCTTTCATGTAGTATACGTGAGGTTCTATGTATTAAATAAGAACTTTGTAAATTTTCTTTTCCTGTCCAGAAGTAACACTCAAATCCCAGTAAAAAAGGATTACATGCTCTCAATTTCAGAAGGGCCAGCTAGGAAATTATTATAGCTGAAGATGGAAATGTAAAGGACTAGAAATCTGAACTTTCATGAGTTTTGCCAGAGGTTTCTCTGCTTAACTCCCAAGAGATTTAATAGGAATTAAGAATTAAAATCCCTTCTACTTCCAAAGGGATACTGACCTTCCAGTAGTGAATGTAAAGCATGTGATCACTTTATGTACACTACCAAAATAATCTGAAATTGACTGTACATAATAATTGTCCGACAGCTGCCTTAATATATCATAATGTCAACTACCATAATTCAGGACAATGAAAGTTGCCTAATTCAGTGTAAAATAGAAGCTTTAGGAAATAAATGTCATAGAAACAGGACAGAGGCACTGACAGATGTACCTTAAATATACTCTCTTTCGTGCAGTAGTAGCTAAGCAATTTGGTCAGTAAGAATTCTATGTCCTCTTACAGCACTGAGTTTTTGCTTTTTCATTATCTGGTGTTGAAACCCCACTTTCCTTTTGTTTTGTGCTTCAAAAGCTGCAACCTGGTCTCACAAGAAATAAATTCTAAGTAAGTAAACCTCATTAGTGAAAGATTGTGTTTTTCATTTTTGAAACCGGTGATCCCTGTCACCTGCTTACAGTAACTATTTCTGGTCTTATTACAAAGGCTGAGAAAGGTGTAGCTTTTGTGAAACTGGGACATTTGTAAACAGTTTTATAAGTATATATGTTTATTTAAAATTACCACCAAAATTACAGAAACCCATAGATTACACTGGTTCCAAAAGTTCCCTCTAGGATGCTCACACTGAACAGACCAGAACAAATCTTTCACCATCCCCTGGTAGAGAGGCTTAAGAAATCCTTTCTCAAAACGGCTATATAATGCACTTTTTTCACATTACAGCATACCTAAGCCTTAAACCATAATGCTGAGTCAAAGTCTACTAGACTTGTACCTCTTTCTTCATTTTAGCACTTGGAAATTCAATGTTAGAGTCTCAACATATTCTTAGTACTAGTAATTATTCATCCTCTTATTCTTCTTGTATTTTTCAATTTCAGAAGCCCCCAGGCATGAATTAACATGTAGCTTTTTACATTAAAAGAAGCATTTCACTTTCTGCTTTGAAAGTGTATCTGTTCACTAGGAGCCATATTTGAATATCCATAGCCCAAATTTACAGATTTTTGAGTAAAGTTAAAGAGCTTAAGTGTTGAAAACCTACCTCACCTTAAAATAGTTTTGGTTTAAGTAGGTTCATAATTGTATTTCAAGACTGACAAGTGTACCAGAAGTCTGAAAGTTTCATAATTAAGGCCTTTACTTTAGGTCTCTCCAACTTCTCACTGTGTCCACTGAAGGTTATCCCAGCTCCATTTATTGTCTAAGTAGGTTTGCCTAAATTAGTCAGAAACTAATTTGAATCTAGCCTTGTAATTCCACTAATTTTATGTTTTCAACTGTCTTTGTGTGGCTGTGACAGCAGAAAATAACTTCTTACATTCCTGCAATGAGTTTTATTCTTCTGATTTCTTATGTCTTACGCCAGAATGTCCCTTAAGTTATCTTCCCTTTTCTAGCTTTTACTTCTCTTCCCTTTTTTAACTTTTACTTCTCTCAGTATCACCAAGCTCTCCCAAGATGTGATCCATGTTTTGGTAACTAGCCCACTTGTGAAAATAAATCATTCTGAGCAATTGTCAGCTCTTTTTGTCTGAAGGTCTTCCATTTGATTTCAGCTTGCCAGCATTTCATTATGTTCCATGGTTGGCCTTGTGGCAGTGTCCTTTGAAAACTCAATGCATTAAAAAGATTAGGAAAAAAGAAAGAACTTTTCATCAGTATAGAGCATGCAGGTTGGAACAGATGTATCTTGAGGACCTGTAATTTCAAAGAGAATTCATAAGTTTTACATAAATTCCTCAAATTGCCACAGTTTTGTTATGCATGCATATTTATGAAGAGATATTATACATAATAGAGAGATACAGTATATCAACTAAATGTTCTGTTAGCTTTTGAAGCGTTACATTAATACCAAATTTACAATACAGGACAGAATTACACAACAGGTATGTTTTACTTGGTTACTGCTGGTACTGTACTGTGAGAAACTGGTGTATTGACTCATTAAAAGAGCACCTCTTTTGTCCACATACATATCTCATATAAGGAAAAACAGATTAATATTATTTTGATCTCTTATTTCCACATTTTGTTTTAATAATGGAGAACAAATAAATTCAGTGAGATTGAATAAAATTATGCAGTGAGGAACTGTAAGAGCTTAAGAGGTGGTTCAATTATGTAAAACATGACTTGAGCAGAATCCTCCAAAAAAGAATCCAGAAATGCCTCACTGCAGCAACAGAAAGACTTATCAGTGCTAACTTTTCAATTGACATTTGGCATTTGCACTTTGGACCTGGTGTTGCAAGCTTTCCTTTCACATGCAGAACTGACCAAGAGTGCAGAATCCCAGTGAGACAGATGCGAGGCGGAGTATAACCTAAATGTCTCGCTCTCAGCAATGTCCTACGAGAGTCTGATCTGAGTGGTGTGTTCAGGTAAGGTACATCAGCAGCAGTGCTGAGTCAAATGAATGCACAAGTGCCGCAGGAAGTCCAGCTTTTTTCCACCTAATACTTACTTACATTGCACAAAACAGAAGATCTAGAATTGAAGTCCAGTCTCCCACCTCCAAAAAAGTTGCCTGCAGTACTACACAGAACAGTCCTGGAAAGCATGGTCTGTTTATTCCAGACTCTCCAGCTATCAAAATGCAAGAGCAATGAAACAGGGAGGGTGGCATGTGGACAAAAGAGACTAACTTCCATGTTTGCTGCTTAGGATACCTGCCTCTTAGGGCAATATTTAGGTCCTGGTCTCAGCTCCATGACCTGACATTACATAGTCAATCAGAAAACAAAGCAAAACCAGCACTAAACAAGCTAAATAGCCAGGGCCAAATGTGTTTCTCCTGCCAGCAGACTGTCTTATCTAGTACAGTGCAACATCCTGTTTCTGCTCAATGTTTCACTCCTTTCTTTAAATACCACACTCAGGCATTGCCTGACCAGATGCAAATACTGGTCCAATTGAGCAAAAGATACTGCCATTTGCTACCATTAGGCTTGACTAATTTTGCAGGTGACATTTCAAATTAAACATTCATTCTTTCATAACTCCATGAAACAGGCAATGCAGTAATAAATTTATATTTACAGTTTTACAGTTACATCATAGCTGCATTCATGCAGTTCCTCCTACTGTGCCCTCACAGTGCTGTTCTGATAGTATCTGCAGAATTCAAACTGTTGTGGTTCTTAACAAGATGACCTACCTTTATTGAAAGAGAGAGACTGTTCTCTGCATCCTCGCAAGTATAAAACTTAAAATTATTTCTCCTTGTTCTACATATAAATGTGAACATTTCATGCTTAATATCCAACAAACTGACAAAATGGGACCATGGCATAAGGTTCTAGGTATCAAATTATTTGGAGCGAACAGTTAACAGCTGAGCTGACATGAATATCCAAAACTATTTTCACTTTCTAGATCATAAGACCTGAAGCTTGATAGTAGAACATATATTCATAGTAACTGTTTGTGAAACCAGTGTTCACCCTCCACCTCAGACATTACAGATTTGACTCTCCATTGTCTCAATTTTATGCATCCAAAGCAATTATCATTCAACAGTACACCTTTTTAAACAATTTATATTTTCTTTACAGAGCTTTAAACCAATCCATAGTCATTATACTGTACTATATAATACATATATATATATATATATATATATATATAAAATACTTACATATATATATGTGGGCTTATCTATATCTGTAAAATGCATACACTTTATGTATTATCTTAAAACAAAATATGAAAAATGGATTTGTAGAAAGGTCAATGCCTAGATGTGAACTGGTCATATCAGCAAAAATAAATATTTTGTACATTGAGACTGTTAATTTTTGTCCCTAAGCACAGCCTAAGACAGCTCTGAAAGATGTCAGTAAGAGTTATCCTATTTTATCCTATTATTTTTAAACACCCCCTCAGTATATTGCTAGAAATAGAAAATTCTATTGTCAAATAGTTTCCCTAATCCTACAACATACAGTCCATTCCATGGTTCACCTCTAACCTAACCTTAAAAATGGCAGAAAATGGAAATATTTCTATATCTCAGCTCCACAAAAAGATTGATTTGACATATATCCCTATGCACTAATAATAGTCATGCAAATAGTTCCATGAGCACAGGGAGAAATGGTGCAGTAACTGCAGCAGAGGCAAGAGGAGCTCAGCAGTGTTGCTGTGGGCCAGCTTGATACTGAACTGGTCAGTAGGATGTGTAGCCTGTCACAAAACCAGCATGGTCTTTGCTCCTTGCCATTCTGCCCTGGATACAGAAAGCACAGTGACATATCCAGAGTCCTGTTCAGCTGCACAGCTGAGCGTAGCCAAGCCTGGTCACAAAGAGTTCGAACAGGGAAGGGATTAAGACTCCAGGCTGTGACCAGCTCTGACCAGCAGATGAATCACTCACTGTATGCTGAAGCCTCAGATACAAACAGGGTCCCTAGGGAGCCTGAAATTGGTGGCCAGCCAAGGGAAAAAGGTAAACTCCAGGACAAGCAGCCAACACCTACATTCACAAAATTTATAGGAACCTCACCTGCCTCTGAGACCTCTCTGCTCATGTATCAGACTTCACTAAAATCAGCCTTCAGGTTTAAAGGACAAGGAAGGGAAGGAAATTGCATAAGTTCACTTAGGCATTATATAGCTTCATGACGGAAAGTATATGAAAAATAATGAACCATAATCACACCTTTCATTAGGCCCCAACTACATCCTAATAATCTCTAGTGAGCCAACAGCACTAAAAGAGATGGGAGCAATACCTGCTAACCCAGCAGTCCCCCCAACCAAGGAAACATTCTGCACATATCCATACATACTGGAAAACTATGAAAGACCTTGGGATAGAGTAGGCTTACATAACAGGTAAAGTTATGTGCATCTCACATGAGTCTGTCTTTGCTTTATACTGGATGCATAAAAATGTTGGATGCAGCTCAGCTGGAAGAAGCCATCCTTCCCGTCTCTCAAGCATTTTCAGGTTTGTCTCTCAAGGCAAGCATTCTGTTCTGTAATGTCACTAACCCCATTCATTTTGCTCCACAGTGTTCCACTGGCAGCTGTAATGGTGATAGGAAAAAATTGTTCCTGAATGCTGTGATTGGCACTGTTAATGACCATGACACTGCAGAGCTGCTCAGTGCTTCAGCAGGGTTAGCTGATTTCAAGACCTGAATTTCCATTTAGAAAGGTAAACCAGGAGTATTGTACAGCTGTGGGAAAGCATTTTATTAAAAATCAAATGCTAAAATAGCACAGACAAAAGGACTGTAAAACATAATATCTGAGAAAGGGTGGGGTGCACAAACAACACAAACGAAACACTTTGTTTAAAAAAGAAAATCTACAAGCTTTCTAAAGCTAAGAGACAACACTTCTAAAATCACAGTAACAGATTCCCCCACTGCAGTAAATTAAGAACTTTCTATGTTAGCTGTGCGGAGCTGCTGACTTGCATTGACAGGAAATCTTTTCTTGTATGGGAGTGCTCCCCTTCTACCCAAAAGTCATTGCTACAGTGTCATAAGGTAAGGTAGGAGAACAGTCACCAAAGAGGCCAAGGTTGCTTAGCCATGCATCGGAACCAAAATATCATTAGCATGGCCCTGGGTCAGTGCTCCCAATTCAACTTCTAAATTCTGGAATACTTTTTACCTGTTTCTCACCAGATTGTTTTCGTATTATTTGTTAGATAAGCCTCATGCAAAAATCATGCTTTTCACCCATGGTGATTTGCTCATGAATTCCTCACTGTGTTTAACTCCTTTCTACTATTTTGGTTATTGAGTTGTACCACTGTGATATATTCACATTACTGTATGTCATGCAGAGAAAAAAAAATAGTGAATGGAATGTATTTACAGCAGTTGAAAGACATATTGTATTGTAGATTATACTAAAAGATCTAAAATTAATTGGATTAATTAAACAGCAGATGAAAATACATTAAATAAATGAATCACTGTTTCTGTAAGACTATTCCCTGTGTCTTATGCATATGTTTCAACAAATCCCATCTACAAGATTCATAAGGAATGCTATTTTATTTTTTATAATGGAGAAAGAAGAAAGTATTCTCCCTCCTGTTCCATATTCAATTACCAAAACACCAACAGGTTTTCTGGCATACAAATAGAGTGGAGAGACTGGATATAACAGGAACTTCCCTAAGCTTGGTTCACATTCTCTTGATGTTCTGTCAAGAGGTTCTTTCTCCTCCTTAGGCATGCACTCCTCCTGAGGTCAGCAGCTCAGGATCTTGCTGTAGGCACTCATACTGAGGCATATCTACAGTGCTGCCCATATTAACTAAAACTATTGATGGAATATGAATTTCAATGTTTCCCACTAACGAAACTGCAAGTCCAGAATAATTCACATTAAAAGACTTGTTATATAGACCTACAAGATAGTGCCTACCCTCCACTATTAAAAAAATCCAACCAAACAACCCAAAACTTGAACTAAACTAATTGCATAAAGATTATATTTTGAATATTGCATTATTCATATATTGGCAAGGAGACATCCAAGATGATAGTATTAGAGAAATACTCTCAACTATTCTCAGCCATTGAAAAATATTATCTCAACAAATGTATCTTCTTGAAACTACTTCTTCAGATACTATGAAGGTTTTTTTTTTCCTTCTGTGGCGCTCAGTCATGGACCTGCACCACTGTGGATGTGACTGGCTCTCTTTTTTAAGTTACTTGTTATCCCTCATCCTTGGCTGTGAAAACAAGCACTTTGGTTAATTCTTCAGCACAGGAAAATATATATATGGTGCACAAAAAACAGAGACAGCATATGAACCATTTTAACTTTAACAGTCTCCTTTCTGTTTTTCCTTCTAATCATATACGTAAAACCACCATTTCTGAAGTCCAGCAATTAAAAAATGTACCTTATCTTTTTGTAGGCACAAGTAATTAGCAGTGCAATTTAACATTGGTAATTACTCATGGCCACAGTTAAGTTCATCTGCATTTTTAACTACCTGATATGCAAGTGAAGTCAAGTAATTCCATGCCCACACTACCTAAATTGCACAATAACTGAACTTAACACTGCAACACTGATGTAACAGTTTATCTACAAAACAATCTAGATGCAAAAGATGCATCCAGTCTTTCAAATGTAGTCCTAGTGAATGAACTGGTGAAAGGTGTTTAGAAGCTTAAGAATCCAGGTAAGTATCTAAAGGGATTTTTGGAAGCATGTAAGTGCCCCACTCCCATTAGAGTCACACAGAGTTTTCCTCTGCAGAACAAAGCCTTTTTCATATGCTTGGGAGATAAGTGTATTTGCATTTAAACCTTCATTTACTTTTGTGTAAAAGATATATTTTAAGAACAAAAATTAATTTTCAAGGGGCAATTATGATTTTTTTTTTAAACTGAATTAAATGTTTTTGAGAAATATTTATAAAACATCTGGGGATATGACTAAATATTAGTACTAAAAACTATAATTATTATCCATAAGAATTGTTATAGTGACATTACTGTAATTTTGTTATAGGTGAAAACGTGTACCATTGAGGCAGAGACCACTAGAGAGATTTTCAGTGTGGGGTGAAATTTATGTCTGTGTTGAGAGCAAATCCAGGAGCCAGACACTGCCAACAAATGTTTTCACTCTGAAAACACTTTACTAAGGATAAGAACCAAATATATTGCAGGTGACATTCTCTATTGTGCAGGGGTCCTACACAGGTCTCTGTCTTATATCAGTCCTACTTAAATACTATTCCAAAGTTACACAAATCTACTGCATGAGCAAGAAAGTTCCCTTGGAAAAATTCCTTGAGCCCTTTGAAAAGGATGCACTTTAGTAGCATCTATCACAGTTTCTCAAGCAATACACAAATCTTGTGCTGGCCTCTGCACAGGGGTAGGCACACTTTGTAGATTGTCTCTCCTGATTTGTAGAAATATTGGAAAAGCCTACAGTGCTTAAATTTACATTATGCAGACGGGGTTGATATTGCATTTATACAAATATCAAGACAGTCAGTAAACACATTAATTACTCAAATGGTCAAGACAAAAGGGACATGAGTACTTTAGATTTTAGCTATCCACAACTTCTAGCCCCATGCTGAAATCCTCATTCCACTGAAATAAATGAGAGATATTACTGACCTTAGTGAGGCCAATATCTCACCCTGAGATATTGAAATACCTTTTCAACTGTCATGACAAGCCTGTCTTCTAACACAATCTCTACCTCAGACTCCATTAGTGAGATTTCTCAGTGTCAGACTTCTCAAAAGCCTCTCCCATTCTGAGGAAAAAGTTCAAAACAATGAGAATCGTTTACCCAGCATCCTCACCTGGTTCACAGCTGTGGTACAGGATTGCATGGCAGATATCCTCAAAAGAAATAGATGGCAAGTACCCCAAATGCTACTTACCAACAAATTCCTCTGCAATAGTATTCAACTGTGCCACATCCCTGCACTCAAGTTTCTGGCTCCTTGGCCATGTGAACTCATGTGTCACCTCATGGGAGTGAGATATGCAGATCTGCAGATGATATCAAAGACTGAGAATATCAAAGTAGGGTTCCCCTAAAAGATGATCTTGATCTGGAAATGGACCTAGTTGATCCAATTAATTAAACAGAATTCCTTGGTCATTCTTGAATAGTACCTAAATTTAAAAAAAAACCCAAAGAACTGGAATATAGAATCCTCAGTCAGCACCAACAAAACTGAGTATTTCACAAATTATTTTCTTGGTTATGATAATTAAATAACTCAAACAGGAGAAAATGAAAGAGCTCTGTACCATAACTGTCAATAACTTTGTAGCGGAGTTGTCCAAACCTGGAGATGGTTCTCATCTTTGATCTAAATCAGAAAATCAGGGAAATTGTCTTGGCTCTCTCATTTTTCTAGTGGAAGTTCTAATCAGTCTGCTGCTAACTCTAATGGGGTACATGAATGCTCTTGTGCTTGTGCTTGTACTTCACTTACACTTTCTCCTTTTGCCCTTCCTTCTTGGGGCAGAGTAGTACATAAGCATTTATTTCCCTAAAAGTAATCACTTCTTTCTTCTGACATGCCTGTATGGGGCAAGGTCCTCTGTGTTTTGGAACCTCCTTGTTGCCCTTAGTCTTGCCGCATTATATTGCGTGACGGGCAATTTATTCAGGATTCACGATCCTTCCTTGCCAAAACCCCAAGAAATTCTTCTTGGCCACCCCTAAACCACTCACTTTGCAACATGGGCTGCCTCACACTTTTTTTTCTGAGCCTTTCACATCTCTAGTCCAGCTGTTTTGAAGAACTAGTTAGCACTGACCTCTTCACCTGTCCTCCCATATCTCTTCTTCTCCCCTCTCCAATTGCACATTCATTTCCTAGCTCTTGCTTCCTGGAGTCATCTTTGTCTGACATTCTGCCTTCACCTTCCAGATTCCCAACCCCATGACTACTGGATTTTTTTTTCCCTCCATGGAGGATGTGACCTGCTCTGAGAGCAACAGTTCAACACAGCATTGTCACTCCACCATAAATCTCTTACTTTGTATCAAAGGTTTCTCTTGCCTGACAATACCCGTACAACAAAGAGAATACAGTTCAAGCCATATGATGGACTTTAGATTTGTGACTCAGAATGAGATAATCTGCTCCCTAATGCACCTCTTTCTCAATGATTTCTATGATAGGAAACCAGCTTTGTTACGTGTCACTTGAATCTAGATGTCAACATTTTGCTGAACAAAGTTAGACCACTTGTTCTCAGGTTACACCTATGATGACAAATGGATTTATGCTGAACTGGTGGTTGAACACTGAATGAATTCTGAAGTTCACATATTACTTCTAAGCAGTCTGTTGCAGGTCTAAAAGAAAAGCAAGTTTTAAAATTTTATAGTGCAACATAATTTTGTAACATCTCTAAAAGATAGCCCAGAGAGAAAAAAGTTAAAATCTGCTGCACTGGATCTATTTTACCCCAATGATGATTGTGTTGCATTTTTTACTTTTAACAAAAAAATCATCATTCTTACACATATCAGTGTAAGAATAGGCCCTGACCATGACCATACTATAGTCATTCAGTACCATGTATTATATACATTTTCCTAACCTTGCATTGTAAATGTTTCATTTCCTTGCATGGCATTTGGAGAGTTCTTTCCTATATTAGGCAGACCATTAAAATGCCCTCTCTCACTGGCTTAGCTACTTCCTTGCCCTTCACATTTTAAGAATGTCTTCAGAGGTCATTGTTTATGTCACTGTGGGTACATATATTTAACAACAAAAAAGGGATATCTGGAGGGGTCTGCTTAGTTTAGGTGACTGTGACATGAGAAGTGCAACTTGAAGTAGTAACTTTAACAACCACCCAAAATGGCAATTTTTAAAAGTGAAACTAACCCCTGCCACCTCAAAGATGAACATCAACATGTCATTGTTGGTGACAATGACATTTTACATTTGCAGGGGAAAAAAAAAATTATGTGGTACCTGAGCTTTGCATGAGTTTTCTGCCTAAGAATAAATTTTATCTGAAACAAGTCACACGCTTGAAATAGTGTGATGTTGGTGTTAAATAACTATATTTTCCAGTGGCTGCAGACCTCTAGGCTTGGTCAGGCTGCTACTGAAGCTAATTTTGTGGTTTGGCAACCAATTCCAATGCTTTTTAGTGAGTGTCAAAAAAAAAAGAACCCAAACTTGACAACAGGCTTAAAAAATGCCTGTAGTCTACTAACGGTCTCACAGATGTGACACACATTATGAATCAGCCCCATAAATCTGTCCCCCAGAAGGATTTATTCTGGCTTGAATGGAAGCTCCCAGCAAAAAAGTTCCTCAGGATCCAAATCTCTCGACCCAAAACAAGCTGTTCCTCAGCTGCCTTGCAGCCAAAGCGAATTACTCTTGGGGCATGGCTTTCGTGTTCCCACTTCTCCCGGATAAACTTCCGTACAAACCGAAGAGGAGGGAGGGCGGAGGGATCAAGCCTTCTCCCAACCCTTCCCGCTTCCTCCCGGTTTTGCCGCGGTGGCACCAGCGAGGGTCAGTGCCAGCGGGTGCGGGGACCGGCGGGAGGCCCCTGCGGCGGCCCAGGCTACAGCCCGCCGCCTCCCGGCGCCGCCGCCCCGGCCCACCGGCCCGCATGACATCATCGGGACGGCTCGGGATCGATCCCCGCCGGNGCGCCCAGCGGGAACGCCGGCCCTGCCGCGGACGGAACAGGCTGACACCAGACTCATCCCTGCCGCCATGCAGCGAGCGCGCTGACACTTCTGCGTCGGCTTCGGGCTGCGCGTCGTGAAGCCGCTCCACGGGCTGCGAGGGGGAAAGGTGCGGCGTCCTCACGGCCCCGCGGCGAATGCGCCCTCCGCGAACAACGGCACTTGTTAAGGAGCCCTCCCTGGCTCGGGGGTCAGGAAGAAGGAATTCACCGGGTGGGAATCGGGAGGAAGGAAAACGAGCCACGAGCGGGAGGATCAAGCAGCGGCAGCTGAAGAAACCGCCCGGTCCCTCTCCTGACAGGCTGCGACGCGCATCGCGGCGGGCGCTTCCAGACCCCCGTTGTAAGCGAATGGGGCGGGAGGGGGAGCCCAGAGGCATAAACAAGGAGCGCAGGACCTAATTCCTTCCCCTCCCTTTCCTCACTGGCTTGCCCAGGCTCGCCAATAAATCCAGCTCGGCTATGCACCGCGATGGGAACGTGCTGCCAAGGAGGCTGCCTTCCCGTCACTGAGGATGCTGCCTTCCCCCCACTGAGGAGGCTGCTGCCGCCGGGGCTGCCCGCACACCACTGAGGACGCTGCTGCTGCCGCGGAGGTTGCCGTGCCCTCTCTGAGACAGCAGCAGCTGCCGCCGCCGAGCCTGCCGTGCCCTCATTGAGGCGGCCGCCGCCGCTGCGTTACTGGGAGAGATTGTGGCGCTGCGACAGGGGAGGACGGGGCTCGGCGCGCAGGGGGGAGGCGCGGCGAGCATGCGCCGCCTGAGCCACTGACTGGATCCTCAGCCAAGGTACCGAGGCAAAAAAAAAAAAAAAAAAAAAAAAAAAAAAAAAAAAAATTAAAAAAAAGGGGAAAAAAAAAAAGGATAAAGGAAAAGGATTGAGGGAGAGAAGAATGAATGACGGCAGAGGAGAATAGAAAAGACCGCCAGGGTAAAGCAGCCCCCGGTCGGCGGGAAGGAGCAGCTCTGGCATGTGGGGATCTCCGACACCAACAGGTAGGAGGAGAGGGGCTGGGGGCGCCGAGGGCTGCCGCGGCTGCAGGTGCGTGCCGAGAGGGCTCTCTGGCTCAGGGGTGAGGGGGATGATTTCCAAAGAAGTGGCATGATGGAAGCCCTCACAGACAATGCCTCTTCCGCTCTCCCCAGCTCCCCGCCGCGGGGGGCTCTCGCACGGCTCTGGCAGATGCGGCTGATGCCAGGCAGCGGCACCCGGGCTGCCTTGCAGCGCGGCGCAGTCCAGCCCTGCATGGCCGGGCGCGGGGAGCGGCCGTGCCCGTGAGTGTGTGTGTGTGTCTGTGTCTGTGTCTGTGTCAGCGGCGGTGCGAGTGTGCCAGCGGTGCCGGGTGCGTGTGCGAGCGTGCGGGCTGTGTGTGCGGAGGCAGGGCCGGCCGCCGCGGGGACAGCTCCGCGGAGGAGGGGGAGCGGCGGGGCTGGCGGGAGGGGGAGGGGGAGCCTGATTTCATGGTTTTAAAACGATGCCATGATCTGATCAGCCTCTGTTTACACAGCAGCAATCAGGCTCTTTTGTGGACGGTAAGAATGGAAGGATTTTGCTGGGATTCAGTGGGAATATCCTTTGTACACCCGAGATGGCATAGGAAACACTTCGTGTGAATAACGAAGGAGCCTGATCATGCCTGCTGTGGCTCCTGTCCCTGGCTCTGGAGGGAGAAAAAAGAAAAACAAAACAAAACAAAACAAAACAAAAAAAAAATCGAAAAAGCAGCAACAGACAGTTCTTTATTTTATTTTATTGCATGAAATGTGTTCCGGTGCGATTCACTAGGAGGATTAATGGGAATCGCGGAGCCCTAATTAGCTAAAAAAAAACCAAAAACAACCAAAAAACAAAAAAAAAAAAAAACACAAAACAAAAAAACCCAACAGTCCAATTTTTATGTTTATTTAAGCATAACCAAAACTAGCCCTCCCGAAAGGATGGGCATTATATCTTGCCTGTGTTGCCTGTTTTTGCTCAGTATTTACACTGACGGTTGCTTATTATGAATTATGTCGAGGTTTTAACGATTTGCATTAAAGCACGGGGGAAATGAGGGGGGGCCAGGGGACGACACCCTAAGGCATACTGTTATCGACTGTCTAGATACCTGTTTATCTAAAAACATAAATGATAAAATTGTGATTTGTAGCAGGAAGGGAGGGGGATAATGAATACTATTTCTCTTACAAAATGCATAAACTAACACTGTGTGATTAATGTGCTTTGGTGACTTGGGTTAAAAAACATAAATTCTGCAGGGTTTCTTTGGGTGTGATCCATATCAACACAGCAGCAGCCTCTTAAAACATTGACAAATTCTGTAGCCATAAAATAAATGTAGGTAATGTCAAAATATCAGCAGTCTTTGGGGATTTTTAAAAAATATGTCAGTGATTAACTCTTGGGCTTGCAAACTGGGAATCTTTTGATTCATAAAATCTCTGAGGCTTTAACTGTGAAATTATATGTGCTACCAAATATAAGGGGTATTGGTCAGTCCTGAAACTGTAACAAGCCAAATCTGCCAATAATCAATGATACTAAATAGTAAGAAAAAAAAAAAAAAGCCTCACTTTTTAAAAAACAAACAATAGTACTCAAATTTACAACTTCATTTGGTTCTCCATAAATTAACATCTTTGTTAGCACTTTCTGACATCATTTCATGTTAACTTAAGAACTGATAGCTCGATTTTTTTTCAGATATTTTGATGGCATGACAAATCAGAAAGAAGAGGATGTACTGTATGACTAGACACAAGATCAGTTCTGTTTGTGGATTACATTTTCAGTAAGATGTATGGATCTATTTTTTCCTTGTTCTTAAATATAGATCATGAGACTTGACTGAGGCAATATACATATCATCCATCCATCTATGGCGAACTACAGCCATGCAGCTGACAACATTTTACAAAATCTCTCTCCTTTAACAGCTTTTCTGAAACTGACTTCATTGGGTTTCATAATAGGAGTCAGTGTGGTGGGTAACCTTCTGATCTCCATTTTGCTAGTCAAAGATAAGACCTTGCATAGAGCTCCTTACTACTTCCTGTTGGATCTTTGCTGCTCAGATATCCTCAGATCTGCAATTTGTTTCCCATTTGTTTTCACCTCGGTAAAAAATGGCTCTACTTGGACGTATGGGACTCTTACTTGCAAAGTGATTGCCTTTTTGGGGGTTTTGTCCTGCTTTCACACTGCTTTCATGTTATTCTGCATAAGCGTCACGAGATACTTAGCTATTGCCCACCACCGTTTTTATACAAAAAGACTGACCTTCTGGACTTGTTTGGCTGTTATCTGTATGGTGTGGACTCTCTCTGTAGCCATGGCTTTCCCCCCGGTTTTAGATGTGGGCACCTACTCATTCATTAGGGAGGAAGACCAATGCACTTTCCAGCATCGTTCCTTCAGGGCTAATGATTCCTTGGGATTTATGCTTCTTCTTGCCCTTATCCTCCTAGCCACACAGCTTGTCTACCTCAAGCTGATATTTTTTGTTCACGATCGCAGGAAAATGAAGCCAGTCCAGTTTGTTGCAGCAGTGAGCCAGAACTGGACTTTCCATGGTCCTGGAGCGAGTGGTCAAGCAGCTGCTAATTGGCTGGCTGGATTCGGAAGGGGTCCCACACCTCCAACCTTGTTGGGAATCAGACAGAACGCGAACACCACAGGCAGGAGGAGGCTACTGGTTTTAGATGAATTCAAAATGGAGAAGAGAATCAGCAGAATGTTCTACATCATGACATTCCTCTTTCTGACCTTGTGGGGTCCCTATTTGGTAGCCTGTTACTGGAGAGTTTTTGCAAGAGGGCCTGTAGTACCTGGGGGATTTCTAACAGCCGCTGTCTGGATGAGTTTTGCCCAAGCTGGAATCAATCCTTTTGTCTGCATTTTTTCCAACAGGGAGCTGAGGCGCTGTTTCAGCACAACCCTTCTTTACTGCAGAAAATCCAGGTTACCAAGGGAACCTTACTGTGTTATATGAGGGAGCATCTGTAAATCTTTAGCCTTGTGAAACACTACCATTCTCTGCTAAGCAATTGTGGCCTGTAGCCATGTCTTGAGGAGAAAATCAAGAATGGGATGTCAGCAGCTGTAAGGATTTGGGCAACATTCTGCAGTCTTTGCAATAGCTCACCTCTAATCCAGTTTCAAACCTAAACATGTTCCTGCTGACCACTGCTGAAGGTTTGTAATTAAGAACAAAGGACTGAACTACTGCCCTGAATTCCTTTATGTGGTTGAAATCTAGATTTTGAAAGTAGCAGGTGCTAAGTATCAGTGCTAAATGCTGTGTATATCACTACATAAAATAAGAACATCAAAAAAGATTAGCATTGGACATCTTAATAAATTAAGTTGATATGAGGTTAATGTGTTGATAAAACTAATTTTAGACATCTGAAGACCTTTAAAACATTTCATACAATTATTATTTTACAAAGACTGAAAACTGGGGACTCAAGTACTGTAACTGATTAAAGATGTGCCATGCATTATTGGATTATCACACTTACAAATCTGTTTGCCTTGTGAGTAAGTTTTGGGGAGCATTCCAAAGCAGTATTTTTGTTCAGATTTTGAATTTAATTTTTTTTTCTCCAAATATATTACTCTTTCTAATTAACCATTTTCCTTAACAGTGAAATTACTAACATTTAACTGTATTCTGTGTTTTTTGCTGATTTGGTATAAAGTTTAATAGACTCTTATTTATATTTTTTAAAAAGCTAGATATCAGTCTGTTAGGCAACGTTAATGATAATATCCAGTCATAATTGAACAGTTATAATTATACAGAATAAACACATGTTGCCTTAAAGGGTTATCTAGTATCTTCCATTTTGTTTAGCATTGAAGCAAATAAGCAAGGAAAATTGAATCAATAACTCTGGTCAGTCGTTTGGGAGTGCATGAAAGATCACTTAGTCCTCTTTTTTCCTTTTTACTCCAATGGTTCCCAAAATCAATATGCACATCACTGGGATTATATTATTTTTTTCTAGGTGTGCCGCCCTTTCTAGTTTGTTCTGAGAAACACAGGCAGTTGATGTATGTTTATATTTTAAGACAGCTGTCATGGGGAGACCGCAGCCTTAGTATGATATCTTGCACAATTTGTGAAGCATTTATTCTACTGAAGGCACAGTCTTGTTTCTATTTTCTGCACATTTTGGTGTATTGGTTGTTTTAAATTATTTAAGTTTTACCTTGTGAAAGCATATAATATGATTTCTTAGTATTTTAGAAATACATTAGAGTCTGTGAGTCTTTCCTTCTTTAAGATACAGATGTGTGGATTTCAATATAAAGTTGCATTTGCCAAAATTTACCTGTGTAGCTTGTTAATTTTCTTGGAATAAAATTTTACATTTTTCCAGTTATACAATTAACCTTTTTTATTTTGTCTAGTGAGCTAGCATGAAGTACTGAGAATGTAGCCATTATGAATTATTATCCTTTGCAGTCACTGTATTCCCAAACTGTAAATGCATGAATGATGGGGACCACAGGATTGATAAATGATATTATCTTCAGTAGCACTATTGTGTAGTTTATCATAATTACCCATCTATCTGTTCTAATATGTCAGTTATATTTAAAGTTACAACACAGTATTTGACATTAGCGTCACAGTTTAATTTTGGAAAATGTGTATATCTGAAGCACAACATCATTAGTTGGTCAGTCATAAAGAAGACAGATTTTTATTAATTTTGGGAGAGAAAAGACTAGAGGTCTTATTTCAGTATTGGTATATCTTGTCCTTTGTTGTAGTTTTATGACCAGCAAGTTAATGTATACATTCACAAGCAGCAGTCAATAATGGAAATACTTAAATTTGTATGATAACATTATACAATATATGCAACAATTCAGACAGTTGTGTCTATATGTGATCAGACAACTTGATCAAAGATTTGGTGAGCAATCTGTTTGACCTCTCTTACACTTTTATACTGAGGTTGATGGTTGAGAGGCATGGCTTTATATACTGTGTTGAAACAGAAAAACTGCTTAAATAATGAGTCCTCATCCCTATAGGAATGTTTCAGAACGTAATTTTATATGGGACCAATAAACTTCTACCAAACTTCTACCATTTTTATTACACTGAAATTAAGGTAGTTAAGCAATTGTCAAAGATAGCAAGAGTGAATAAAAGCTGAATCGTATGTTGAGAAAAATTTGAAAGTCATCCCACTTAAGTTTATTAAAAGGTTGATTGGCAATAACTTCAGTCTAATTTCTTTAAAATAGTAACCTTTACAAGGAACATTGATATTACATATTGTAATAAAGTACATATAAATAAAGTTGTAAATAGTGTTATAGTTGTAGAAGTAGTCAGTTCTGAGGATTAGCCAGAAAATTTTCAACTATGAAATTTCAAAAGCTGCAAATCTGGGGCCTGATCTAACTCTTAATACAGTCAGTTGGTGTTTTCCCATTAACTTCATTTGGAGCAGAAGCAGGCCCTAGCATTTCTATAGTACTATACTTCTGAAATACTAAGAAGGCTGTATTTACTATGCAGTGGGAAATGAAAAAAAATTTTAAATTATTTCCCTGGAAGTTTTGAAGCAGCAACTGATGTAAATTAAAATAATAAACAGTAAACAAGTCTGAAAGCAAATATTTTGATAAATGTTTTTCTTTTGATATGAATATAACTCCTTTGGCTATATGACAATACTGTATTTCTACCTGAGAAAGGGCAGGTACTTTTTATTAAGTGAATTTTTAGAATTGTGCCAGTAAGAAGTCTTGTGACAGAAGCAATTCCTTTTATTTTTCTCCAGCGTTAAAAGGACAAGGGGATGTTCAGTGAAATTAAAAGCCAACATAAAAAGTAACATTTTATGCGAAGTTATTATTCAGTGGAACACACTGGTACAGGATGTCAAGTAGTTCAGAGAGATTCCTACAAGAACTGTATGTATACATGAAGTAAAGCAGTGCTTGCACTTTTTGCCATCAGTGTCATTTTTTGATCCTAGTCAGCATATCAAAACTAATGTATTAAGATATAAATTCAAAGGAGCAAGAAGGTTCATTCCAATTCAGTATACTGTTGTGTCACAGTATGAAAAGCCTTTTGCTTTCATTTTAGTACAGGAGTTAAGTTGTTGCGAAAGCTAGAATACAGGGCTGGTAGGTTAGTCCTTTCTTTACAGAATAGCAAAGGATATCACACTATTATATCTGCATT
This sequence comes from Pardalotus punctatus, assembly GCA_013400915.1. Classification (NCBI taxonomy): domain Eukaryota; kingdom Metazoa; phylum Chordata; class Aves; order Passeriformes; family Pardalotidae; genus Pardalotus; species Pardalotus punctatus. Next base: position 26,190 of record VZTX01027328.1, read on the forward strand.
GATCTTTAATGCTCATGGGTAATGTGAAGTTAATGGTTTTAATTTTCTGATGAGAGGAAAAAGAAAAAAGAACAGATTCCCTGAAGAAAAGGCTGTCTTCCCCTATTCCTTTCCTCCCTTCTGTTGCCCCACTGGCCCTTTGGCAGCCCCTCCATCAATCCTTCTACAACAGTAAATGTTTCATATACTGAGTATTGTGTTTCTGCTGCTCCTTGAGATGTGTCTCAGCCATTCCTCCTCCCCAGTAGACAAGTTCTTGCAGCAGCTTCCCCGGGTTTGTCAGTGTCTGAATTCCCTTCCTGAGGATGGAGAGGGACTGCCAGTTCCTTGCAGCTGCCTTTGTAGTTCATGGATCTCAGGGCACTTGGCTAGCGCATGGGCTATCTCTGTCTTTTGGCTTTGCTCATGAAACAGGTGCTGCTTATGTTATGCAGAGAAAAATGAGAATGGGGAGGGGGCAACAGGAGACAACTTTCCCTCTCACAAGTTGTTCATAAGGAAACCACTGTTTTTGTTACATTGCCCAAGAGCGTATTATTTTTTTAAAAGCATATTCGGTGTTATTGACCCTCTAAATAATTAAAATGTACAGTTAGCCAGTAAAGTCAAGATTTTTGGTACAGTTACAAAGTCTTATTATAAAATGGCTTTCTGTCAGTCTCTAGGCCTTTAGGGCAGAGGAGTCCACTCTGTCTGTCTGCTTTTAAGTGCATTATGTTTGTTCACTTATTTTGCTTTTGCTTTGACTTTCAAGGATCTCAACATTTTATTTATATTAATAGGAATCCAGTATTGCAGCAGGTTGCTATCACTCATGAGTTTAAAAGAAATAATATTAAAGGGAACTCTGATGATTTTTGAGGTGAGTTAGGGAGGTATTTCGACAAGCAATTGGTTTTTAGCAAATGTTGAATAAAGCTGTGGCTTGTTGGGCACTTTCATAGTTGCATAGTTACACAGTTCTTAATTATTGAAACTAGCAATGGAGTAGACTAACCCACATAAAGCTAACACATAGGTAGTACAAAGCATGTCCACATTAGATAAGAACTTCCTATGTGTATTACATTTATTGAGGAATGAAGTTAAGCTTAAGTAAAAAGTGAGATCAGAAATTCAAAGAAGAATGGTGGGTGTTTTTCCTTTTTTTTCTGCTTTGTTTTAGCATAGCACTGCTAATCTGCAACCTGGGTTACACACCCACATACAACTGAGAGTTGCCTGTACAATTCTGCATAGCACATAAGCAACTTCTAGTTTATATTCATTGAGAGCTGTGTGAGTGCACACTACTAATCTGATTGACTTTTCAGAGAAAAAAGAGAAGGCTCAGTCTGAGATACTGTTCTTCAAAATTAAAATTCAATAGAAGTTCTCTGCTGTTGTATACAGAAGTGATTTTAAGTGTGAAGAAATCAGTGATTTAAATCAGTCATGATCATAAGTATTCTCTGGCCATGGCCATTAAAAACACGGCAAGATGACATTTTGCAATAAGTATGCAACAAATCAAAGAGTTTGATATACCCCAAGACTTTGCATGAGTGGGCTGAAAATAGCTCATACTTTACATTTAGAAAAAAATATGATGAAGCTATCCATTTAAAAAGATAAAGTCTTTAATTAACCAGTGTGGAAAAAGAAAGGTGAACTTTAAAAATTACTCATTATAAATACTAAACAGTTTTTGTGGTGTTTTTGTTCGACTGAACTGTGTAATTATATAAGTATATGATGATCAAAGGAGTGTCACAGTAAATAAGTTACTTTTTTTTTGTAGTCTAAAAAGGAAATAAGTAACTACTATCTTCAGACACTTGAAGTAATTACAGTCATCTACATGTTTCATAAAATTTAGATAACAAAGTAATTATTTGCATTTTCTGTACTTATTGATTTTTTGTAATTAAGGAACAATTGAGTTGTTGAGTTGGCTGATGTAGCCCAATGAGAGACTTCTTCGTATCACAGGTTTTGTACTATGCTTTGTACATAATAAGCATGAACGATATAAAACCGGAATTTATCTGATATCAACTTCAACAAACTCTGCATTAGATACAAAACTTCTCCAAATGTTAGGCAAATTACTGTCTCCAGAGATTATTCACAATTATTCTGTACTACTTCATGAGAAGTCTACTTCACCTTTGTTTAAGAGCCATCTGGTTAAAGATGTGTATTTTATCATCCTTTCATTGGTTGGCTAACACAAGTTTTGGTCTAACATAGAGTTAAAAATCCCAAGTAGGAAAATATTAATTTGAATTCCAATTATGCTACTTGCATGTGACATTGTTACAGTCATATGCTTGCAGTTCATTTCTTTGTTTTCATGGAAAGTTAGATTTTCAATTTTTAGAGTGCAAATTCTGAGAGACAAGTATGTTGGAGGGGAGAGAAGGAATAGCCAGAAATGCATCTGTTAAGGTTATCTTAGAAATTAAGAAGGTTCTCATATATGCATTAGATTTTCTGCAAGGTTATATTGTAGCATCTTGCCTGCTGTTTGCCAGTGGGTATATGTGGTATAGATATAATTCCCCTGCCACCATTTACTACAGAATTTCCTGAGCCCTTATATTTTCATTCTATAACCATCAAGCTCAGGCATGCTCACATCCTTATGCAAATTGAAGAAATTGCTAAAAATAGAAAGTTTTGCACTATAATGATCTTGGTGGATCAGGTTCCTGAGATAGTATAAAACAGTGGTGTAGATAATCACTACTCTAAGCAGAAGGTGGAAGGATGCAAAAAAGTTTTCATCCCTGTTTAAGAGCTGTTTAAAACCCTGCTGTTGTCCCATAGTGAAACCATCTTCTGTGGAACTGGCCCGCCACAGACCTGCAACCTGCTCCATGCTGAGTTTGAGAAGGACTTTGGTTGCACATACTCTGAGTACTAATGGGTGCAATTCAGCAGTAGCAGAGGTCAGAAATGCCTAGACAACATTCATAGGCTACAGACGAGTGATAGGTGCTTGTCTCATCAAAACAGAAATAACAGAATAAACAGAGGCCAAGAGATAAATGTTTTGTGTAAGCTGTTTGGGATTTCATGCCCTCTTGGCCCCCTCAGAAATGACTGAGAAGACCTGTTTTATTCTTGATTTTGTTTTGTTTTGGGTTTTTTTTGGGGTTGTTTTTTTTTTTTGTTTTGAAAATGCATGCCATCTCAGTTGCTCTTCCATCCCACCCATTGCCAGTTGAGCATTTGATTTCATGTTTAATCAAGTCTGTATATTCTTTAAAATACATATCTAGCAGTAAAATGTATTTGTAGCTTTGCACTGATTATGCAGATATGTATCACTGTTTGTGCTTGCTCATTTCCATAAGTATTTCCTGTGTTTCAAACACAAATCCTATTTTTAAAATTAGGGCACTCTACAATTATGTGTTTCCTGATTTTTCTGTGAAAGCCCTTTAAGCTTTGGATATTTCTCCTATTTGTTCCAAAACACTAAATGTAGATTCTTAGGACATGCCACAGGGAACATTTGATTTCTTTGACTGCAGGACTGTTTGGACATCATGAGACTGGAAATGTATATTTAGCGCCTGTATAATAATTTATGGTAATGACTGGGCTATAGAATTGATAGTGGTGGGACTAATGGAATGGGATATTTTGGTAACTGTGACTTTAAATTACATCGTAAGACATCTAGCACAAAGGAGAAATGCTCCTTTTGTAAGATAATTATGTAAATGAAAAGTAAACACACACACAAATGAGTACAGTTCTATAGCATTTTGATTAGCATATTCAGTCATAGCTCTAGCAAGATGGGCATAAAGAAAAAAAACAAAAAGAGAAAGTATCTTACCATTTGAAACATAATCCTTGTAACTTTGGCTTGATTCCTGCAATCCCTATTCTAGGAAAATTTTCCCTCTCTTTTGTGGAAACTCATCTCAATAAAGACTACAAGATCTTGGTAATTTACACCAGTGTTTATGTTTTTTACTTGACTAGTTCTCAGTGAGACCATGGCATAGGAGGACTGTAAATGTAATCTCTGTCAGAGTGTATGTGCAAAAGCAATCTTTCAATGGGTTTCAAGAGGGAGTCTATATGCACACAGATACATTTCTCAGACTCCCCAAAATAATGTAGTATCATTGATACCAAGTAGGGACAGCTCAAGCCCTGGAAGGCCATGAGGTATCACACTTGAGTATAAGTCAGTATAAAATCAGATGCAAGGAAGGTGAGGGACATTTAGTAATAGCTTCCTTTGTTAGTAGTTGTAAATAATGCTTTTGGACTAATTTGTAAACCTCCTCCTGAGTTCCTAAGTAGTGGTAAGGGCATCTGCAGTAAGGTGGGGTGCAGCTGAGTCCTTATGTCTCCCTATTTTAGATAGGGGCAGACTGGAAGCAGTACACATTATAGTTCCTGCACCAACCACCTTCATGGTACTAACATTCACTAAGCTCATTAGCCTAGGGATCTGCTCCAGATGGACTATTTGGTCACAGTCAAATTTTTGAAACTTCTTTCAGTGTTTTCTGTGAGCAGTTTCTGTTCTTGAGAGGTGGGAAGAAGTGCATGTGAAGGGAATGTGTGTGTTGAGCAAATCATTTTCAGCCCAGTCTTGGTGTGAGGAATTTTATAAGAGTAGGTAGGAGGTAGATATGGAAGCCCCTCATAGTTTTACCCCATCTGTCAGACACTCCTGCATTTTGGCACAGTTAGCATACATGTACACAAGGGGCTCACACAGTGTCCTTCTGTCAGCATTCAGTCTCCTTTTCCCCCATACATCCCCAGAAAGACAGGCACCATTTGTCATGGAGGCACTTCTGTAGAGATGACCTTCATCTAAGAGACACGTTGTCACAAAAGCTGAGATTTGTTGTATCCTTTTGTATCAGAAAAAACAAGTCAATTTTGTATGGTTTGCATTAAAATTTCATGTTAAATTTTCCTCTTGGCATACTAACTTGAAAGGCAGTGTCACAGAAAAGCCAATTGCTCCCTCCCAACCAAGAAGACCACCAGTCTAACTGGTGAACACAGTTTCAGTGGGAATATTAGGATCCTTTGTTATCAGTTAAGTAAATACTTGATATGATAATAATTACTGCAGTATTTGATTATATGAAAGCCCTGAAAGGGTTAATTTTCTGCTTTGGCATTTTCCTTATGTAAATATCCTCATTCCATTTCCTGCAAGACAGGTTTGGCAAATGTGGATGTTTTGGGTGATATTGACATCTAAGTTATGCCATCTAAGGACAAGTGCTAGCTGATAAATTATTAATACATTTAAATTTCAGAAGAGACCATGTAACCCTAGCTACCACAAAATAAACCAAGCAATGTTTTCTTAAGTCACTTATGTGATCCTTTAAATATTGGCTTTGGTACCTGGGTATTGTCAAACTTAGCATTCAAACCTAATACAGAATTAGAAACCAAGCTGTCAAGATAATTTCTAGTCACTGAATGTAACTACAAAATGTTATTGTTATATATATTCCACCTGTCTGCTTCTTTGCAAATATTGAAAAAATGTGTGTGGTAAGATTCAGATGGAAAAGCCTTGACCAAACTGAAATTAGTAATAAAATGCCTATTGCTTACAGTGAAGATAGGATTCTATGTATAAACCTTAATTTCTAAAGACAATGGATGTATGCCATACAATTATGTATACATTACACTCATGTATGGATAGCATGTCTGAGAAATGAGTTTTTAAGGCCCAGTTCACATTCTTAAGCTTTCTATTTCTGTTTTCTTTATATCAAGGTCTTCATACTATGCTCTTACAGCATTGAAATCTAAAGTCCTGTTGTAATTTGTTTTTATATAGCCATGGTTCTTGATAGCCTCTTTATCGGCAATTACCCCTTTATGTTAGGTTTTGTGAAAAAGCAGCCTCTGCCTAAAAGTAAATCATTAAAAGATAACACAAGAAGGATACAGACAAGTGGGATTTCAAGGAAATTATGAGACAGTGCTGTTAAGTTCATTTTGAGGCAGTGCTGGTAAACATGATGAGCAAGGCAATCCCAGCATATTCCAGCTTTTTTTTTTTTTTTTTTGAGAGAGCAAGAGAGATGATTGAAAAGTAAAGTTTTAAAAGAATTGAAAAATAACAAGGGGGTGGATTCTCAGAAGAGAAGAGCAGCTTGGGAGAAAGTACAAAGGCTGTTCCCTGAAAATGTAATTGTCAGTGATAATTGTCAGTGGTAGTCTGTCAACATGAGCACATTGGAATCTCTTGATAAAAAGATGATAGGCCAAGAAGAGCAGAATGAAGTCACATTGAAGCTGAGGGAGGAACCGAAAATGACTACTGATTCACAGCATTAGTTAGGAAAAGGTAATTAGAGGTCATGTTGAAAGCAAGGTTCAATGAAAACGGTGAAAGCCAAGAACATTGACTCCAGGTAGTGATTGCAGTCTGTGAGACTAAAAGGGAGAGGTGGAATAAAATGGCAGTAGAGTTACCAAAATAAGGGGGACACAGACCACCTTCCCCCTTTTTCTTTACTAATTAAGGAAGAGTCTGCGTCATGTCAGAATGATTAGGTGAGCAGAAAGAGGACAGAAGGAGGTGATAAACCATAAAGGAGGTGTTGAAAATCAGAACTAGTTATTGGAAAGGGTGATGGGAGGTGAGAATAGCTGAAGGGAAGGTGGCAGAACGACCAAATTTGGATGAATGTCCTTGGAGTAAAGTGGGAAGATGTGGAGTGACATTCCAGAGGATGGAGGACTCTAGGAAAAATTGAAAGGATGACAACAGCAAGAAAGGGGAAGGATATCAGTCAGGGATGGGGAGGCACAAAGAAGCAATGAGCCGCTTGCCAGGAGGGTGACAAGAGCCAGCAGCGAGGGCCACCCAGACAGGGACAGGTCTGCTTATCAATGACATTGTGCTAAACCCATGGCAAAAGGAAGCAATACCAAGGGATTCCAACATTTGTGAGGTCTGGACAGCTGCCCCCCATGGCTGGAGGGTTTGACTAGGTGAGCTTTAAAAGATCCCTTCCAACTCCCAACTATTCTATGATTCTATGAACTGTCATCTCAGTGCTCTCAAGGTCTTGTAGCTGCTATTATAACTGAGTTCTGTAGGAGCTTGAAGAATGACTGAATAGTATCCATTAATTACTGTTCTTTCCTTTGTAACATTTTAACAGGGTTTTCTCTTCTGTTTCCATGTTCCTTTTCTTGCTTTCTTTTTTTGTAATATTACTCTACTAAGAAAAACTACATTCTTCGTGACACTATGTATTTAGAGCATGTTGGCCCAGCAATTTTGATAACTCTCAGACTGAATGATAGATTTTCAGAACAAAGTGAAAGTGAAAGTGCAGTTTTAGTGCAATTTGAGAGCAGTGCAGTGCTTTACCATCATGGTCTTCCATAACAGTTGTATCTTTGTTTGGTGAAGTGACCATTTGGATGAAAGCCAGTAACTTCTAGGTTCTCATTACAGCTTTGCCACTAAAATCAGTGTATAGGTGGCCTTGGGTGATTCATATAAGCCAACTTTTCAGCTACCCACTAATTTTAAGCAACTCGAGGAAATTTTGGGTTTCTAGTTTAAGATACTAGTGAATCAATTCCCAAGGGAAGGCAGCATGATTAAGTATAGATTCTATTAATGTTGTTGGTGTATAGGTGGCAAAATTGATTAGAAATGTTCTACTTGACTTGTTTTGCCAAGTCTCAGTCTTCTGCAGGAAATTTCAACTTTCACGTCTCAGATATTTCCTTCTTGAGAAACTGAAAATATTCTTTAAAGTTACATTTCCTGACCATCCTTTAAGATTAGGGTCAACAGTGCTTCCAGATAGTCTTTCAAAAATAAGGTAACCAGATCAGTGGTCAGTTCGAAAATGTATGCTGAAAACTTTTTTTCTGCATAGTTTGCCAGTCAAATTAAATGGCTAACAAAATAATTTACTTGAAGGATGAGACGTTTAATTATGTAACATTTTAGATTTCTGAAACTCATTATAAATCAGGATTTACCCCCTCTACTTGACAAGGCCATGGTAAGATGCCCACAGACACTCCAGGCAAGCAAATAGTTGTTTTTTCAGTTAAAGGTTGATGAGACAGTGAGGTGGTCAGCTTTCATTGCTGACAATAGACTACATCCCAAAAGTTTGGAGACAAATGTGACAGATGATTTGGGATGTTTAGATAACCTCATCTTGCCAAGAGATATGTTCATTAAGTTGTCAAAGAACTGAAATGTATGCATTGCCCATCCATCTGGCACATAATTTAAATGCAGCTGAATTCCTGACCTCAGATATGATATAAGCATTTCTGAATAGACATGACTGATAAATGTGCATAAACAGAGGCTCTTAGAATAAAGTTGTGTTTTAAATGTAGAGTAAAAAAACACTTCTGAGATCTAGAGACTCATGACAACATTGATAGATGGTAACATACTCATAAAAAATTGTACTAAGTACTAAATAATATTTTAAAAATATTTGCACAGGATTTTTAGTACAATTAATAAAGCTCTCTGTAGCCTGAAGAAAGGTGTCAGAAGTTGAAGTGCCTGAAACTGAGATATTGAATTAATCACAATGAGTTTTCTGAGGGCTGAATAGATAATCTGCATGATTTTAAATATTAAAAACTTTTGTCAGGGTAGATGTGCCTGCAAAAATGCAAGCTGGCAGTTACACATGATTAAGTCACAGTTGTCTAGGCAATTCTATATCTGGGTTACCACAAACTATTTATTATAAATAAAAACAAGTATTGATACCTGAGTTTTTTTTAAATTTACCTCTGTCAGGCCACAATGTTGTCATCATTCAGGTGAATTCTAGCAATGTCATTTTAAAACCTTTATATCTGAAATTAAATCATACCAATACAATGTTAGAAGCCAAACCTGCAAAACCTGGATGACCAGTAATGATTCTGTGGAAAGAGTGGCACTGTGGAGGCTTGGTGTGTCCCTTGGAGGTTTGCATGAGCAACCCAGTTTCCCTTGAGTGTCAGTGGAGCTTCAAGCTTCAACAAACAGGCTCATGGTTTGATTGATAATTTTGGAGACAGATTCTCTGATTTCTGGAGGCTTTCAATGTAGGCATCTGAATCAGAGGCTGAGGCTTGATGGTGAATACCCTTTCAGTCTATTTTCAGGTCTTGCTATATGAACTCAGTCTCAAGACTGACTGTAGGAAAAAGAGAGGGCTCATCTTTCACCGTGCAGGAGAGCTGGTGCATGAATTTAAACTTCTACACAAACAGATGGCAAAATTTTCTTTTTCACTCCCTTTTCTCAGCATGGAGCATCACCGTCTTCAAGTCACAAATCTCAAGATATGTTTATCGACAGAGCTAATAGCAAAGCCTGCTTGTGCTGTATGAGCAATTTTAGAGAGTGATATATTTTCCTGGTCTCATGAGGATGTTGAAAACCTCCACTTTACTTGTGAGCACTCCCAAGCAGCTTGTCAATAGCTGTTCGTGTCAATGAGGCTATTGTAGACACCCAGGGGGCAGCCTTGTCACCTGTGTGGGTGCAAGTGACACCTTCTAGTACATCCTCAAAATCCACATGAAATTTAGTAGTACCATAGGGCAGAGACTTCTGCCAGCATCCAGCACAAAGAATATAAAAGCAGACTTCTATCATTTTGCTACTGGAGGTACAGGGTTTAAGTATTTCTATGGCAATTATCAGCACTTGATACAACAATTGCCATAGAAGTACTGCCCCACTCTTTATAATTTTTTTCCTTCCTCATTTTCCATTTGTTACACCCTTAAGACAATGTGTTCTTGGAGGACAACAACTGAAGAAGTCAATCGTATTTGTCCGTATTCAACAAAAATTCAGCAAAAAACTAATTCATGTCCTGAGCTCACTCTCTTGATGCCCCCATGCTTGCTTCTGAGTATCTCATTGTAGGAAGACAGGGTTCATGCACAGGTGAAAACTTAGATTTACCCTGCCAGGACTGCTTAAATCTGTAAAGATTTGCAGCGTCCACTCTTTAGTCTGTTTTCATTGTTCAGTGGTATGGAGGCTCAAGAGCAACCTAAAGTGCAAAATGTTCTATGCCTCTTGTCACAGGTTCTTGCTTCAGCTCCCAATGACCATCCCATAGTACCTTCTTATACATATCATCTGCAAAGAATGCAAACAGACTGGTATTCTGGGATATGTCTGGTGGGTTCAAGCCATACGATGGGGATTACCCTGTCCAATTGCTACTGCTTGAAGGGCGTGCTTAAAAAAGGTGGCATGCCAGCTCTTGAAAATCGTCCTCCTGAATGCAGGCTTGCATCCAAACAGTTCAAGCTATGGCTGTAAGCCACACACAGCTCACAAGGTGGTTTCTGCAGTCTGAGGGGGTAAGTGAGTGCTTTTGTAGGGCTATAGGATGTCCTTAGGCAACTGATGAGTTAGAGTACTCATACCTTTGTTGTCATTGCTCATGCCTCTAACCCAAGGAGCATCCTGGGCAGCAAGAGCTGTTTCTGAGGACCAAAGAATAAACCACAGTCACTGCACGGGAGGCAGAGGGAAGAACTGCAGCGGGAGGAAGGTGGTGGTCATTGTACTTTAATCTGAAAGAGGAGGACATACAGATGACTGAAATTAGAGTGTCAGAAGGCAGGGTACCTGGGAGCGGTGTGGGAGGTCAGAAAAGAGAGGTGATGTGGACAGATGACAAGAGACATAGGTGTTTAGGGTCAAGGAGTAAAGGAAATGCATGGACAGGTAGAGACTTGTGGATCTGGGTGGGAAAATGTGGTGGTTCCAAAGGCTACTGGAATGTAACCATTTGTTAGAAGCCGTTCTGTGTTTCACATGGTCAGTTTAGACATAGACAAAGTGTCCATGGTTTAGCTGGAATCATGAAACCTGCTTGAAAAATGAGAAAAAATGCAGTCTGAAAGTTTTCAAGGAGTCTGGAGGACAGTGGCATTTAGACCTGGTGATCCTGTTTTTTCCAGGTCTGTAACAATTCTGGTGCACACCTCATTGAGGCAAGAAAAGTTGGAGGGAAGGTGTGAGAGGCCATACTTTAATGAGGTGTCTGGTTTGATGCTTTCCCTGCAGGTTTTCTCACTGTGTGCTCCTGAGAGGCCTTAACTAGAACAGAAAACTTCTCCTTTGCAGAAGTCCTGAGGGAGAAGGGGAACAGCATGGCTTTACACCCTCTTGGGGATGACTCTTTCCTCCTTTCCTTGCAGTGTGACACAAGGAGGGAAAGCAATATTCCAGTCCATTGAACCTGTTTGCTGAATGTGGCATAGCATTATTTAAGATTACTGAGATTTCTACATCTATTTTTTTAATTGATTCCATCTAACAGCATTTGAAAAATCTTGAAGATCACAGTATGTGCACAAACTCAGCTAATTTGTTTGTTGCAAGGACCCCAACCTTAAAGTGTGTATATCCAACTCAATTGTGAATTAAGACTTAAGCCATTCAAGCAAGTCTGTAAATAACATTCAGTAAATAACTTTCAGACTCCTGGTTCCCAAAAAGTATCCAGGCAGAGCCAAGAGAACAGATGCTTTCAGCACAACACTGCCCTCTGGAGCTCTCAGAATCATGCTCATTGCCAAACCAAACAAAGGAAAAATAGGAAAAATAGGAAAAAGTCTCCAATGTGAAAACACATAGCACAATGACACAGTGCAGTGACTAATGAAAGCAGCTATGTTGCAAAAAACAATGTAAAAATAAAGACATTCATCCCCATCACAAATGCCAGGATATATATTCCAGCATTGAATGGGAGGTGGAAAGAAATTGAGAATTTTAAGGACCCAGAAGGAGTGACATACAGTAACAAAAATGCTTTTTAATTTTGCTAAAAGGTGTTGGCAGCATTCTAAACAAAAAAAAAAAATCTATTGGGAAGGAAAAAATAATTTGCTTTCTCAAAAATCTATTTTAGATGCAGTTCTTTTTCTGGTGTGCATCCTTTCATATTTTGATAGTGTTTGTGTCAACACAAAGATGATATGTTACCTTGTGCTGTCAAGAGCTTACCAAAATAAACCTCAACAACAAGGCATTAAATAATAATATCACCTTTCCCCTGAAGTTTTTATATTCTCTGTGATGTTCTTATGCATATTTTTAAAAGAACTTAAATTATTGATTCCCACCTTCCATCAAACCTGTCTAAGCAGTGAAGTGTATATAGAATGTTGTGCTGTACTAAGCTCTGTTAAAGAACAACCCACAACCGTTAATTGAAGGCACGGACTTGTTAGAAGTGAATATCTTGAGTTTATGAAGGGCTGAGTCTTGCAAGTACAGCCCATAACCAGTAACAACTCATCATTGCTGATATTTCTGATAGCAGATATTATTCTCAGTAATGCACATGCACGGAATTGGATTCAAGGATTTAAGAACCATTCCAATACCTTCTCCACAAAGTATTTTTCTCTTAAAGTAAATGATGGAAGATCTGAGGTTAGAAGCAACCTCTGGAGATTATCTAATGCAAACATCTGCTCCAAGAAGGGTTAGCTACAGGAGGTTGCTCAGGGCCACATTCAGTCAGGTTTTGGGTGCTTCCAAGGATGGAGGATCCACAACCTGTTTGGGTAACTTGTTCCTTGGTTTTACAACTCTTACAATAAGAAAGTTTCTTCTTATTTTTAAGTGGTATTTCCTAATTTTCAGTTTGTGGCCATTGGCTGTCATCCTGACACAGAGAAGAGTCTGACTCTGACTTCTTTACTCCCCCAGTCAAGCATTTATATACACTGATAAGATCCCCACTCAAGCAGTTCCAGCTCTGTCAGCCTCTCCCCATATGTCAGGTGAACCAAGCCCTTAATTGTCTTTGTGGCTCTTTGTTGAACTGTCTCCAGTATGTCCATGTCTCTTGTAATGAGGAGCCCAGTGCTGGGCCCAGCATGCCAGATGTATCTCTCCTATGCTGGGCAGACAGGAAGGATCACTTCCTTCATCCTGCTGACAGCAGCTCCGGATGCTGTTGGCTGCCTTTGGCACAGGAGCTTGTTGCTGGCTATGTTCAGTTTGGGGTCCACAATGATCCCAAGGGCCTTTTGTGCAAAGCAGCTGCCAGCCAGTCAGCCCCAGCCTGTGCCAGTGCCTGGGGCTCTTCCTCCTGAGAAGAATTAGTAGTGTGATTCAATGTTATCAGGATAGTAGCTGCCAGTTTTGAAAATAACTGAAATGATGACTTGGGAATAAACACCTTGTATTACTGTAGTTGAAAGAAAGGTTATTTGAATACCGGTAGACTAAGGGGAATGGATTGAAACAAACAAAAATGGCAGGAAAAGGCAAGCAGTGATCCTTGTGTGAGTGAATGTCTGATCATAAAAACAGAGCTCCTGAGTGATTCCCTCAGGGCTTGAGCCAGTATATGTTCAAGCCTGAGTGAGATTCTCTATGGTTTTGGGGCACTTAATGAAGCCAAAACGTACTATGAAGAAAAGAAGGAAGTTTGCATAACATTTTTTTCTATCTTGCTAATAATAAACAGCAGCAAAGCAAGCACTTAGAAATGGTGGGAAATTCTGAAAATACTTCATAAATTGAATTTAGAGTATGGAAAATATAAAAATATTAACTAAGAACATTAGTAGTCTTAGCCTCAGTGAGGTAATTGCCTGCAAACAATTAATTTTGTGCATAAATGTTTGCAGGACTGATACATATATGGGAAAGGAGATCCAAAGTAAATAATGACACAGAAAAGCTACTGTCCTATCTCCTTTGACTGGTGAAAAAAGTGGCTTGGCACTACAAGATTTAAATTCCTATAAGTGTCCTAAGCAGTTGACTGCTCTGCAAGTAGGAGGAAAAGCAAATTATTATATATTTTACTCTATGAGGCTAGTTATGAAATACTGATGCCAACGCTGCAGTATATAATAGAGCTAATAATAATTATCAGGTTTCATCCTTAGTGCAGATGGCCAAGTTTAATAGCATGTTTTAATTTCACTTCAGATCCAAATGGATAGCCTGGGTCAGCTTGGCTGATCTGCATATATGTGTATCAAGATCATTCATGAAAGCTGCTTTTCCCTTAACAAACTGAATTTCCCTAATGTTTTATTTTGTAAAATTTATAAGACAAAAGCTGTAATTCAAATATCTTTTCTTCACAGAATACAAGTTTGAATAAAATTGGAATACAATGTTTGTGGAGCACATGTCCTGGTTAGGTAAGAGATAGGATCTGAATTTAGGACCATGGATTAGTGCTGCTTTTGAAAGATAACTAGTGAAGCTGATTCAACCTTCATCTGTGTCTTGAAGTAAAAATAGATCAGAGACCTGAGTTGCTTGTTTTTACTTCGGTGTTTTGTTAGATAACCTGAATTTTCTATACAGCATTTCATAGTTTACTTATTTTACTCTTTCCTTAAAAATTGATCTTACAACTCTAGATGGGAACTCTTCTCTTTCCAAGGTGAAGAGTTCTTTACTTCCCGTGCTCACTGTGCATTGTATATTCACTGTACAAATACACTGAAGAATGTTTAAACTTATTTCTGACAGTCCTTCCAGATAGGATTGCCAAAGCAGAAACCATTGATGAGAAATCACTGCAGGAGTTACTTTTTTTCTTCCCAATGTTTATACAATTATCTCTGTCATCCAGCCATATTTTGGTGGATGCCAGCATTATGACTTGAGATCTTTAGGATTATTTCTAGCTAAATACCTTCAAACACCAAATCCTTACCATGTGTGTATTTAGCTAACTCAGAGGACATGATGTGGCTCATAGTGATTAATAGCTATGTTCTCCAGAAGCTGGCATCTTCATCGAGGTCTGCAGTATATCTAATTGAATTGGCCTCACAGAATTTAATCTTGAGATCCTCAACACACTAAAATTAAGTACAATTTTAAGTATAGTTATTACATTTTACTTTCATTTTGCTAGAAAATATGGGCATCTAACACTTTAGTGACACATGAGATGAAAGATTAATAAGTCAAATTTAGAACAATGTACAACTTTCAAAATAGAATGGCATTAAAAAAAGAAAGAAATAAAAAAACACAATTATTTGGGTATTTACCCATTATAGGCTAAGAGCACGTCATTATTTGTCATAGGTGTTCTGATACTAGGAGTTAGACTCAATGATATCTTCCAACTCAGCACATCCTATGATTCTATGATATTAGTGAAATCAATATACAGTTGAGGATGTGGACTATCATCTGGGCACACTGCCAGCAAAGTCAATGACTCTTTACCCTTGACTTAACCAAAATGACCATCAAAATGACAGTAATTTAGGCATTGGAATGGCTGAAGGTGAGGCAACTATTTCATAATTGTTGATTCAGAGGAGTGTCAACGTATCATTAGGGAGTGAATTCAATTAACAGGCCCACATAGAGGGCAACCAAGAAAGTCTACAAACTGAGCAAAGAGCTCCCTGAAAAGTGACAATGGCCCAGAAACACTCTGCTGATCTTCTGCCCTGTTCTATCAAGATCCAGAGCACAAAATCCTGTCCTGAGGAAGGCTGGAAACTGAAAGGAAAGCAAGCATGGAGGCATTTGGAATGATATCTTAGTGATTATAGCTCTTTACTAAGAGATATCTGCACTGAGTTATGGACTACTTGATAGTCTCTAAAATCATTGCTATTGGGCCACACTCTGCAAAAAGAGTTTATGCTAGGTGAATACTTTTAAGTGTTTGCTTAAGTTGCAAACTGATTAGCCTGGCATCAATATCAGGGTAGATAAGGAACAGAGAGAAAAACCTAGACAATAATTAGTCCCAATGATGGGATTCATGATACGATTAATGAATGATTAATTCCAATGAAAAAGAAATTTAATTGACCCATACTTCAATACTTCTGACTCAATTACAAATGTAATTGTTAAATGCAATATTGCAGATTTGACATACTTGCACTTTGGTACATCGTTTAACCTAGACTTGCACAACTTTCTGCTTAAGAAACAGGATACAAAAATAACTGATTAAAGCTATTGAAACTGAACTGACAGTGAGACACTGTAGACTCTGAATTTTCATCAAATAGAAAAAATTACCACACCCTTCAAGGGCTTGTTCTTGGTCCCAGATGATTTTTCTTTTTATCAGCGACATGGAAGGAAAAAAAAACCATGATGGAGAAAGTGTACAGGAATAGAGGGAGCAGTAAACAATGAGGCTGACAGATCACTGATAGAGTTTGGATTGTGTTTTTGAGCAGGCACAAGCAAACAATATGCATTTCTGTTCAGTTTATTGGCTCATACTTAAAGATCAGGAGCTCTGTACTAATGAGCAATCACTCTGTTGATGACTTACTGCCCAGGTAATCAACCAAACAGCAGCTCTCAGAGCACAATTATGGCTGCAGGAACTAAATTAAATCCTTCATTTAAACAAAACCATGTGGAAGAGGAGTAAGGAGACCATCTCACTTGCACATTTGGTATGGATGTGACTGCTACCAGAATCCTGTGACCAATTTCTGGCTGAGGAAGTGTGAAAAATTGATCAAGATTTAGAAAAGCAGAGAGAAGCACTTAAAAGAAATTTGTGCAAAGACTATTAAGCTTGAAAGACTAGAGAAACTGTTTTATTTGACGCTATTGCTTAATCCCATCTAAAAAGAAAATAATTTGTTTAGCTGAAATATCATCCTGGTGTAGGTCAGCAGAAGGGCTGATGAAACAGCAACTCTACCAAAGTCCCTTACTGGGTTCCTGTGTTCACAGGGAGGGTTAGAAATGTAGTGTTTTAATACCAGAGCTCTGTTGGGAGTGAGTGGTTCCACAGTAGCAAAAGCTTGTAAAAGCAGTCTAAATTAAAGAAAGGATCCCATGACTTGGCCCTTCATTGCTATCACTGCTGTGGCATGCCAGATGAACAAAAGAAACAGAGAAGATCAGATTAGATAATCACCTTAGATCTTGGTACTTATCTGAACCATATGTTTATCATACCCTACTTTAATCATTTGTATCAGCATGATTATTTTCTAATCTTATTAGGACAAAATGTCCTAAAACATTTAATATTTCACATGTCTAGCCAAGCTCCTCATTTTGGGGAAAGTGTATTTTTCTGTAATATCTCTGCACCAAGTGTAGAAGTGCACCAGCTTGCAAAAATGAGGAATGGGGGGCAATCTTAATTAAATTTCTCCATCAAAATAACTTCATCCCTAGGGAGGGCATTATTGGGGTTTGGCAGCACATTATTATAACTAAAAGGGCAAAGCCATCACCGTTTGTTAGCTTAGAAATGGCAAAAATGCAAAAGATAACATTTGCAATGCAGTAACCCACTGCAAGCATCCCTGCATTTCTGAGGGCATTTCATATGCAGGCTGCCTTCCAATTAGTGCAAGCCAGATGAAGTTTTGAGCACTAAATATTAGCTCGTGAAATGATTTTGCACAGTAATTGACCTCCCACCACATGTCACTGATACAGTGTCCTTTCCCCTAGCTGTGGCCTATAATAGAATTTTTTGGAAGAATATTAACCTGGCTGTATATTATTTTCTGGTTCATTAAATATAATAGCAATTCTGGAAAAGCCTTCAGTTGATGAGAGAGGTTTGCCCTCCACAAGAAAGCATTGTCACAATACTAAGTGCTGGATCCTTATCTAATTTGCTTACAGTCAATACATTTTTAGATAGAGACATTAGATGGAAAACCCACATTTATAATTCACAGTCTAAAAAAGTCTCCCAGTTCTCAACTTTATCACTACTGGCAAACACTCCCCTAGTCCTATGAGATCTTTAACGTGTTCTCTTTTATAGATGGGCCTTCAGCTCCTCATTCTCTGCCATTATTTGTAAACATTTGATGCTCTTTGGCCGTGAGGATTCTGAGAGAGGAGCAAGCATATCACCCTCTTGGTGACAGCGCTCCCATACATAAGAAAGACCCTATAAAACAAATGGGCTCAAGTGTCTGTTTTCAATACTTCATGCAACTTCAGAACATCTTCTCTTGCCCTTAGAGTATCTCCCTCTTTCAGGTCATTTGTCACTGTCCCAGCTTGACTGGTAGTGATAGTTAACCTTTGCTTCGCACCCTGAAGGTATTTACTTTGCACTTCAATATATTTTCTCTTGCGTACTGATAAAATACCCACATTTACAGAGGACTTTTTATCCCAAAGGATTTCTACAAGCTCTGCAAGCTATAAATTTACAGCTGTATTCTACAGGTAGTGTAGCTCTTTGCTCAGAACAAAAGGCAGTAGCTAAAGTTTGGGGATCCTGATGTTTTAACAAGCAACTGCTGAACACAGAATTTAAGGAGAGGGATCTGTATTTTGCTGACTATTAGTCTAAGATGAAGAGCTAGGTTCAAGTTCCTGATGAACCCATGCCCGCAATACTTGCCCGGGTGTCCCGTGTGACTCATGGAGGTGCTAGTGTGCAGACCCACAAAGCATATGGACATGGGATTTCAGTGGAACTGAAGTACTTCATCCCAATGGTGCAGCCCTCAAAGCTATGCTTGGGTCCTTAGGCAATAGTAGATCTATCAACACCTACATTTTTATGTTTCTGATGATGATTTAAAAAAAAAATAAATCAGCAATGCTGATATTTCCCATAGACACTATTCAAACTATGACCATGCTGCCCAGACTAAAAAAACAGATATGTCTCATACCCTTTCCCAGTCAAGACTCACAGACAAGCTGTCCATGTCCTTTCCAGGCCTTCTCCATTATGCAGGTTTAGGCCAAGATTAATGCAGAGCAGCAGCAGAGTTTATTTCAGTAGTGAACACAGTATTACAACAACAGCAGAAGAAATCCTGGTTCCGATTCCTGGCCTTGCCAATATCTGCCAGAGGTGGCCAAGGTGGGGAGAATGTGTTGTTTTCCATTCAGTCATGGCTGAATATGAAATTGATAAAGAGCAAGAATGAGGAATTTTCTCCAGTTTTGCCTTTGGTCAGTGTAGGGACTCATGTCACTGAAGCTGAAGAGAGCCTAAAACTTGAGGCTCCTTCTCCCTGAGCAGGCATGGTAACTCTTAGACTGGTTTTACAGAAGACAGTGCTTGGTTGAAAGGAAACTATGAGGCTCACTCCACTGTTAGAAGGATATTGGTGGGTGTTACGTCTCAGAAAATTCTCATCTGTCTTGTGCCAAAGGCATAGATCTGGATGCAAAGGCTATAAGGAAACAGTTGAGCAGCCTGTCAGATCCCTCGAGGCTAAGGATTGAGGGAGAGGGACCTTGAGTTCCAATGCAGAGGACATCCACACTCAGCCCAGACTAAGCTTTCATGTCTCACCCATCAAAAAAAGACCAAAAAAAAGCCCACAACAAAACCAGCTTTCCTTCTTCACATTAGGAGGCTGCACTGATATAGTAACATTTGAAGTCAGGATTATTTCCAAGTTTAAAAATCTGACATATTCGGAATCTGACTTGGCTCCCATGAAATACCTAAATAATACCTAAATTAAGCAGTCATTTTTTAATTTTTGGCCTCAGTATCAAGACTTGGCTTTGGATCACACCAAGTTAGAACAGATAAACTCTTATATTGGATTTCTATTATAAACCAAATGCAGATTTTTACCTTTCCTTATTTTCAGTTACCTCTTGGCTATTTAATACATCCTCCACTAATTTTCTTCTGCACTATTAGTCTGGAATTTAGTCTACATCATGAGAATCATTTTGTTGATAGCACTTTAAACTCATCTATAAACAGCTTTTGATGACTAAATATACATTTTTCTGTTCCTGCAGTAAATTTGTTTCAAGCAAAAGAAGACTGTTTGGAAACAACACGTTAAGTTCTCTGATAAATCAACTACTTAATATTTAATTTCAAATCATACTGGGAAAACAAAATAATTTTTTCTCAGGCTAACATCTGAAGGGAAAGATGTAAGATAGCTGCAGAAATATAGAATTAGCATCATTCTAATATGCATTATTTCTTCTTAAGCCATAAGAAGTATAATTTTATATGTATTGTTTATATTTTTCTATATTAAAAGACAGTCAATTTAGATTAATTTAATTTGAATTCCAATGTGGTATCTCCAAATAAAGAGAATGAATAGCCAAATGGAAAATGCCTTTGCTTATTCCCTGCTCTGAAAGGGATTCATTATTTAAAATATTACCATTAAAAATGAACCATTTTCACAGATACAATGAAATGGATAATTTTTTTACA
The DNA here is from genome assembly GCA_013400915.1 of Pardalotus punctatus. NCBI lineage: Eukaryota > Metazoa > Chordata > Aves > Passeriformes > Pardalotidae > Pardalotus > Pardalotus punctatus. The sequence continues at coordinate 46,370 of VZTX01027328.1, forward strand.
GGCATCCTTACAGCTCTGAAAAATGTGAATGTCTATTTACTGGCAAGCTTTTGAAAGGTATCCTTAGTAATATACACACAAAGAGACATCACAGATGTCTTCTGTCCTACATTTTTTATGCCACTGTCACACTAAATGGCACTAGACTTTATCATACCTTTCTTGCAGATTCTTCTTTTTGTGCTATATGCAGTCCCAGCTTGCATCTGCAGCTAAAACAAAACTAGCTCCCAGGTTTCACAATTGCTTCTCCTGTTCTGTGTTATAAGACAGCCCTTTTGCTACTTAATGATACTAGATTTACACAGCTGTCTCATCCTGCCCAAGGACAGAGTGTGTAAGTGCCCTGCTCAGCCTTGTAAAAAGCAACCCAGCCCACAGAGGATGCACTGGTTATGTTTTGTGTTACTGTCAGTGGCCTTGTCATTGGTACAGTCTTACTTGGCTGCCCATAATTGAAAAAAAGAAAACATTTTCATGGAGTAACAAATATGATCTGGACCAGAATCTCAGTGATGAGAAGTCCTGTCAAACCAAAATAAAATTTCCTTACCTGTTCACAAGTGTAAAATATATGATTAGAGAGGATTCCTCATGCAGGTGTGCTGTACTGTGGGCATGTGTGCAGCAGCAGTAATGAGGAGATCATGCAAGTGTGATTGGCATCCAAGAGGAGAAGCAGACCCAAACCCCACCATTTAGGTAATTTGGCTGATCATTTCCTTCTCTGGGTTTTCTCACAATCCTTGGGATCTCTGTTTTAGCTACAGCACACAGCTGAGGACTGCATTACCTAAAATAGTTCTTGAAGGAAACAGGAAACAAGCAAAGTGAGGACTGAGAGTTTGACATTAATATTTTCAAGAGGTAATGACTAGCTCAGTCTTGTCACAGTACTGTTGCAAACTCAGATTTTCATAGTTGTTTCTGCTGACTCCGCACAAAGGATTTTGCTTCTAAAATGGAATCCTATTATCTGATGTAGGTCCTTACTTCATGCCAGTTAAACTTCTATGCCAGTGGAATTACAGGATTGTCTATGCTATTGTGAGTATATTAGGAAAGGTAGAGGAAATTTATTCCTCAAAAAGCTACCAGATCAGCTCAAAATTACCTTATCTAGAAACCCCACTAATTCAACCCCAACATTAGTACCATACATGGTGGCATGCGCTCTCTGACATGTGATGGGGCTGGTTTTATCCGTTGTAACACTTTCTTACCGCCAGGAGAAAGCCCCACCACTGCCAACTAACAGCTGATAAGCCTGGCAGCAATATTTTTTCATTTAAATATGCAAGGCTACCATACATAAAAGGCTACAAGATTCTGCTAATAATTTTAAAGAAAATCCCCTTGCCTTGAATGTCAGTCAATATACTGAGCTCTTTTGGCATTCTAGCTAAAGGTTGAGATACAGGTCATATTTTTAGCTTTCAGGCCAACTCATAGGGTTTCATTCATTCTAAGAGGTGGTTCATGCACTTCACCACAAAGTATGTGTGATTCATGGGTTTAGTCCACTCAGGCTCCTTTATATCTACTGTTCAGGAGCATCATTTCTTGGTGTCATGAATTTCACCCTCTTCAGTAGTCTAAGCTGGTTGGTACAACTTTCCTGTCATAGATGCTGGGCTTTCTTTTTGGCCAAACAGAAGTACAAAACACACATTTTAGTAACTCAGAGCACTTTTAACTCCAATATGGACTCTTTTGAGAAGGACTCAAACAAGTTATTATTGAGGTAAATAGTACATGGGAGGAAAATAATAGTGTTTTTTGTTTACAAGCTGGGACTGATGGGAAGGTGGAGTTTTTCAGCTTATTTGAAAAGTTGCACTTATTAATTTGTCAGAATTCAATCAGAAAAGTCATCCCCATTCCTACAACAGTGCTCTATTCTCATTCATAATTTTGCCCTGTCCTCTCTTGATAAATTAAAAGACAGTCCTAATGGGCTCTTATCAACAGAGCTTCTGTTTTAACCAAGAAAGGGGCATTTTCACTAGTCCAAGAAATATTCCTTCTTACAGTCTACAAGTTGTATCTTTCCTTATCATTCAATAATAAAAGAAATGTCAACATTATTTCATTCTGCAGCCTTGAAAAATTTGTTTCTTTGTGCAAAATAGCTGGTTCTATCATTGTCTATGACATCCTGGGCCATATCCAAAACATCTGACAGGCTAGCTCTGGTCAGTAGCCTACCCTCTCATGGTATTTTCCTTTAGCTTTTGTGCAAGTAACTCAAGACTATCCCCTTAAGCTTTTTTTTTTTTTTTTAATTGGTGAAATAAACTGTATGATAGTCAGGGACTACAGACTATTTATGTAACACCTCTGAATATTTAACTGTCCTGTACTTCTTAGTGGCTCCCTATTAATACGTGAAGTAATTTGACACTTTGCCAGGTTATCAAACAGGAGATAATCTATGAAAATATCATTCTTAATTATTATTACACTTCAGTGATACAGTTGTTAAGATTGCTTCAGAAGAAAAACTTCCTCTGGGGATTTCAGTGTCAGCCAGCTGCCAGTCACGTTTTACAGTAATTTAAGCCATAGAGTTAGTTCCTTTTAAAGGCTTGTATTTCATATTGGTGTCTCTTTCAATTAAATGTATCCATACAAAATAAATATGTGGTAGTTATTCAATTGCTGAAAAGTAACTGTAATACAGATCATATTTCTGTTCAAATTAACATGGTTCAATATTTGCAATATTTTGTGATCAGATTATGGAGAGAGCTGAAGGAGTTTATACCAGAGTGCCTTCAGCTTTAGTTCTCTAGTATGGTTTCTTCAAAAACATAATTTCTATTTATTTTAGCTAGTAATAACATTACACCATATGATACTGTGTCAAATGTTGGGCTTGATCTTTATCTTTACAAATGCATAAACTTAAAACATATAAAACATAAGAAAAGTGTAGAAGGGTATTATAGTTCACAAATTAGCAAGGTTGTGTAGTTAAGGCTATCTGGTTAGCTGTTTTACTATGCAGCCTACTCATTTTCAGTGCAAAGCTCTTAATAGCATCTGCTTTTTGATACAACTTGAAGACTTTGGCCTAAGTTATGCAAAGACTTAACCTATGTGTGGGCATGCAGCAAGCATGAAATGACATCTGAAGCACTGTTACCATTAAGCTGCACATTTTCTGTACTGCACTTTGCATGTTGATAGTGGAGACTTTCTGCATCCCCACCTCACCTTCGCTGTGTGGGTTAACAGAGCAGCTTCTGAGCAGCCGGGCAGTGGTGCATCACTCTTGAGCCATGATTTCTCTGGGTCATGTGCATTTACACTAAACCCTCCTACACAGAAAGCTCTGAAAAATTGCAACCTTATTTGGTATTCAGAGGGCAACTCTAAGGTATCATTAATTTAATCAGTTAGAGTAAAATTATTTTGTCTTGACTTGTGTTCCCCAGTCCTATTTTCTGTCTCTGTTGAGAAGGCAGCAGCAGCAACAGGAGGCTGTCAGTCTGACTGCCGATGGGGCAGAACGAGCCCCCTCCTCACCCTATAGATGCTGAAATCTGCTCCTCACAAGAGAACACATTTGTAGCCTTTGTTTCTCCTTGCCTTGTCTACGGCAAAAATTGTACAAGGATTTCTTTTCACAAACAAAATGTTTGCTTATGTTCAAAAGGACCAAAACAATTCCTCCATGATTCTTCTAGCTTCTGCCATTGAATTCAGCCTTGTTTCACAGCAGTGCCTATACAATGACAGCATTACATATAACCCCATGAACTCATTCAGGGAACATCTTGTTGAATGAGCCGGGATGCTTCTTTCATTCTCTGCTGCAAGCCAGTTGGAATAAATCCTATTAAAATAATGCAAATTGCTGTCATTAAGAAGATAATCCTGTTTGGCCTGTATAGAGTTCACATTTTTCTCCAGCAACACATTAGAGATTATTGGTTCGTTCATCAAAAAGCATATAGACCATGCCCCTGGAGCTGAAAAATAGCACAATATCCACTTTTCACTTTGTACACACCCTTAAATTCATTGTTTTATGCAAAACAACTGTAAACCCAGGAGTTAACCTAGTAGAGTTTATAGGTGATAGTTACCTGAAGGTAGGGATCATTAGTGTCCTGTGCATGTGGTCTGACACTGACCAGGTGTCACCATACATATTCATTATATCTCACAGTGCTTAACACTAATATGTTCATTCTGGTAATATATTATACTGTATATCATACAATATTATATACATATTATACTGCATTCATAACGAGATTTTGTCACTGGGGAAATGAGAGCAGATCCTATCACAAAAGAATTTTAGCTTCTATAACTGTGGTTTTATGGAAGATAGCACAGTCTGTCTAAATGAAATCTGAAAGACTGGCACCCCACAAGCTTAATTCACAGTCCTAAAAATATCTTGCTGTCCTTTCTGAGAGTAATGTAAACCATCATATTAACTCACTTTGAAAATTCTAATGAAGGGTTTGGCTTGGAGATGGAATAGATTGAGCAGGCAAATTGACTGCAAGTACTTCAAACATCAGTTTTATTTAGAAACAGGGGTTTTCAGCTGATGCTCAATGCTCATTATTAAATGAAAAGTTGAAAGAATACTTTAAATGACCTGCTTGTGTCTCAAGATAGCTTTGTACACATTCTTCCTTCAGAGTACAAGAGGACCAGTTACCTTCTCAGAGTTTCTGGAAATTGAATTTATTTAGAATTACCAAAAAATTTATGTAAAAAGAGCTTATTGAATTAAACATGATGTATTGGATTTATATATATAGATGGGAGTATAATGCCTTTCTAACTGTTTGTCAATACCTTAAAATCTGTCTAATTACAGCAATGTTAATAGTAACTATCAAACTTGTTTACTAATTCTGTCATTTTCTTTAGGCTACAACAACTCTCTCCTTATGAAAATGCCTGAGCTACAGGCCATAGGCATTTTTAGAATAAAGGGATTATTAAAATTCCCTGCATAACTGTGCATGAAGAGCCGCAAAAGAGAGAACATAGGCAAAGCCAGACATGGATTCACAAATGGGAGGTAAAGCTTGAATAACATGATGTCCTTCTATGAAATGACTGGCTTGGCAGATGAGGGGAGATCAGCTGGTGTTGCTTACCTGGACCTCAATAAGGCTGTCTCCCATGGGCTGAATGAGCAGTCAGATGGATTTAAAACTGCCTGTACAGGTAGGGCCAGGGGGTGGAGATCTGTGCTGCAGAGTCATGTTGGAGGCCAGCAGCTAGCAGTGTACCCCGGGGGTAATATTGGGTACAATTTGTTCAATATGATCAGGGCGCTGGCCAGAGTGTACCCTCAGCACGTTTGCTGATTAGACAAAACTGATGGGAGTGGCTGATACACCAGAGGGATCTTGACAGACGGCAGAAACGGGCCAAGGACCTCCTGAAGTTTAGCAAAGTCTTGCACCTGGAGTAGAACAAGCCCAGTACCAGCCCTGGCTGAAGACGGATAGGGTGGAAGGTAGAAAAGGATCTGGGTGTCCTGGTGGAGACCACGTCAACCATAAGCCAAAACTAGCCATTTTGGCAAAGACTGATGGCATATCCTATGCTGCATTAGGAGGAGTGTTGCCAGCAGGTTGAGGGAGGTAATCCTTCCCCTCTACTCAGCACTGGAAGGGCCAGCACTGAAGTATTGAGTCCAGTTCTGGTCTCCTCAGTATAAGAGAGACATGGACATGCTGGAAAGAGTCCAGTGAAGGGCTATGAGCATGATTAAACTGCCATATCTCTCTGATGAGAAAAGGCTGAGAGTGCTGGAAATGGTAAGCCTAGAGAAGACATGGCTTCAGGGGATCTCAGCAATGTATATAAATAGGTGAAACAAGGATGCAAAAACAGATGCAGGTTCTTTTTCGTGGCATCCAGTGACAAAACCAGACTGAAACACAGGAGCTGCAGGCTGACCATCGCCTTATGTGAAGGTGACTGAGGCTCAGCAGAGCTTGTGCAGGGAGACTGAGAGATTTTTCTGTTCAAAGACCATCTAGACACAGTACTGTGCAGCATGATCTACATGGCCCTGCTTGAGAAGGGAGGTTGGTCAAGATGAATTCCAGAGGTCCCTTAGAACATCAGCCCTTCTGTGGTTCTGTGATTCTGTGAACCAGAACTCTATTGTTATGGTCAAAGATTGTCAAGGGAAGAGTTGTCCTATCTTCTGCAAAGACTAATTATTTTACCCAGTGATAGTGGTGCTGACAAAGTTGCACTTCCTATTGGCTGTACTGAGACAGTCCCAGGAGCTGTGGGAAGCTCAGACTTAGGTATCCATCCTCCTAATAAAGCCTACCCTGTCCAGACCTCAGTGTAGACCTCAGCCAAAAGGCCAAGTAAAAATTTTTAAAATTAAAATTAAGTTTATAGATCTGTGATAAACATCTGAGGATAATAGACATTGACTCATTAGCTTTCCATGCCATGATATGTTTTTCTTAAATGTTGTCAGTTGTTACAAATGTTTTTCTTGTTTTCCTCACATTTATTTAACAGATAATCACATCTTAAACGTCTGATCCTAAATGTTCCCTCCTATAGACGTAAGTTACGTCATCACAGTCTTTAAGTCTGTTTTCAGACTTGGGATCTTTTCTTGTCAGGTATTGCATATTTTTTGTTATGCTTTAGAAACAAAGAAAAAATATGCTTTTTTCACCGTTGGTAAAAATCAGTCAGTAAGTCAGATTTCAATGCATCTTGCCAATGTCTTCTACAGATTTCAAGTATCTAAGGGGATAAGTTGTGGTTAAAAGATCTTTGACATTATTCTATACCCACAGCATTAATGTAGTATTTATTTCCATCAAGGAATATTTTTACTTCCCTTTTCTTCTTCAGTTGTTACAGTGATATGAAAAAGTATGAAATCCCATCTTCATTAAAGATGACAGTAACATCATCCCTATAGCAAGGTTCTTTTGTCATTTTATGACTTTTAAAAAGCCGCTTAAAACAAATAGACAGTAAGGAAGAAGTCTCTATAAAAATTAATAACTCACAACAAGTTTATTTTTTTATATACTACATCAGAATATTAATTCGCATGTTTTCTGTGAACTGCCATTTGCAAATCCCTAGGATGATTTTCACCCAACTGTGATCATAACAAACCTTTCCATCTGTGTATTTTTCTGTGAGAAATCTTCATCAGAATTGTTCCCAAAAGGCTTTATGGGCTCAGAAATCTCAACACAGTTCCATCACTCTCACAGGAAAAGTGATAAGGAACATAAGAAAAATTTATTACTTTCTTAGGCTTTCTCAGAATTCCATTGAGTAAATCAACTGTATTTTTTCTTTGAAAACAATACTGTTATCAATACTACATCATTACGTCCTTCTAAGTTCTAAGATATGTTTTCTAACACACAATTTTATGTGGATTATTTGTCACTTCAAATCTTCTAAATTCCACACAACTTTATAAACAAGTATGTTTATTCTGAAAAATAATAATTCTACATTTTTATTTTATTTCTATTATATTTCCTGGAGGCTCCAAAAGTTCTCCCTAGAGAGTGGAGAGAGTGGCAAATTAAACACATCAGTATTCAAGAAATACTGGAATACTGATGTAGGTAAAATGAGGCCATAAGAAAAAAGCCTGCTATTTCCTAAAGTATTTCTTGCTCCTGTCAAATAGTTGCCTGTGGTGCTGGATATGAACATATTTGACAAGTGATTTATAGCAAAGGCCCAGAAAAAATACCTGTTAGAAGAAAAAGATCTAGATATACTGAATCTCAATTCTGTTTTAACCTTAAATGATCATTTGACTTTTATTGATGGAATGGGAGCAGCTATAGTAAATTACAACAAAATTTTGTATATAAAGCAAAGATGTTACAGTTTCTTGAAACCAAATTCTCAGTGGGATGAAATTCAGGAAAGCACTTCAGTGCGCATCCAAACCCATTCTTGTTTACAGAACTGATTTGCAAAAAATGAGGTTTTGGTGTTTCCCAGTTCAGTATGCATTCTCCCCTGTTCCAGAAACTTGCAAGTGAAGAGGTAAGTGGAACTAAGGGAATGAGAATCTTTCCAAGAAACAGGAAGACTGAGGAAGGGAGTAAGCACTATCTGAAAAATGCATCACAGCTTCTTTTAAAATAAAACATCTTTTAATCTAGGCCATCCAATAAAAATGTGCATTTTCCTACTTCCAGGCTAAAATAAACACATCTCAAGAAAAAAAAAAAATTAAGTTTTAAGCTTTAGGAGTGTGCCTGAGGCACTGAGTAAACAGACCAGCAGAATCAAAGCATGATACAGGTAGAGAATTGCTTTTGCAGGAAGTAGGGCTTAGTTGGAAGAACACAAAGACAAGCCACATGCTCTGAACCAGTCAGAAATATTAATCAAACTGAGATATCTGACTGAATACTTTTATTATTTTCTATTAAGTCAGCCAAAAAAACATTCCCATATTAGATGTAAATTACAAATCCAGTAAGACACATTTCTAATGTGAGGATCCTTGCCAAAAATGCAGAACAAAATACTGTGCTATATCTAAGAGGTAAAGAAGACACTCTACCAGCTGACATCAACAGACACCACGGTCACAGAAGGACATTAAAGAATCTGTGTAGAAAAAGCTTTTCAGACCTCATAGCACACAAGCAACATCTAGACACGTTGGCCAGTGCATTCCCAGGACCAGAAAGTGACCCCTAATTTAATGGGAGATGCTGTCATTTTTGCCACATGATAGAGGCACATCTATCCAGTCATGTGTTGATGAAGGGACTGTGGAGGGAGGGAACAAAGTAAGCAGGGAACACATCACAGGCTGGCAAAGCTGTGGATTCAACCACCATCCCACTCCTTGCTCATGCCTGTGGGTACTTTGAAAAGAGGCACCAAGAACAGGTTGTGGGCTATAAAAACTGTGAGGCAGACTGTATCCAGATGATGGGTCATACTTCAGGTTAAATCATCAAAGACTTTTAAAGAAACAAATTAAGAAACCTACAGCTGTTGCTGAGAAGTTATACTTTTTTACATTGCAGCTTATCAGAGAGAATATAGAAGCCTCTCCTTGTTCTAACAGAGTACGCTGTATTGCAGTCATGTGTTCAAGACAGCACTAAAATAAATTGATAAAACAAAGGAAAATTAATTCCATTGTAGAGAATGAGTTTGCAGTGAAACTCAAAAGGAAATTAAGATAGAGAGATAGACTTACCCCTGCACTGAGACATGGAAATCCAAGCTCTTAGCCCGCACACTGGTGTTCTGGCTGATTTTGAGACAGTCACTTAGCCATCTCATGCTTCTGTTTCGACAGCTCCAAAACAGTGATAAAAATTAAGTAATTTTGAGATCTGATTTTATTAATAAAAAATGAGATGAATGCTTAAAAGCAGATGCAAGCAAAGGTATATGATGTGTTATTGGAAGTTAGCTAAAACAGGTGTTTTACTGCCCTTTTAAGAAGACATTCAAAGGGGGAACCCAAAATTACTGATCAATAAGACTTAATCCAATTCAAGGTCATTCTAAATGCAAGAAATAATTAAAACCAAAACAAAAGTAACCCAACTATGGTTGTTACAACACAGCTTCATAATTTAAAATAAAACTCACAAAACAGAAATAAACAAGATTATGTGTCTTAAATCTATTAGAATTATTTTGTTTACAGACAAAATAAATGAAAAATTGTTTATATTTATACATTTACTAGTTGTACTGTGGTTTTGGACTATTAAACCTGTGAGAAAGAGCTGGGTTTTGAAAGTTCAAGGCACTTGCAGCTGAATACTCTGGAAAGGCACGGTCATGGATTCTAGATTACAGGAAACCACACAAAAGAAATATCTAGGCATTCTGTTAAAACTGTGGGGTTTGGAAAGCTGAAAAAAATAATAATAGTAATTAAAAAAAGAATAAAAATGTAGATTTCATTTTAAAAACTTAGAAAATAACCAATAGTGTTTCTAATCCACTTCCTTGACTAACCCTCACAAAATAGTAAGCGGAGATTAGGAGGATCAGTAACATGATAACTACTGGGAAAGAGGGGATGATGATGGCAGGAGCCCTGTCCAGAGGCTCTTACAGAAAGGGACTGGGACAACCTTCACCTTTGTACACATAAAAATATCTTGCATGCTGTTAAATTATAGTCCTTCACTTTAGATAGCCTGCAGGCCATACTAATGAACTAGAGCACTAAGAGTGCAATAATGTCATCACACGCATTAATGTCACAATTTCCCCTTGAATATTGTTATAGAGCTCATGAGTAAAGCAGATCAATTTCCAATAATTTATGTGATGAGTCTGTAGTAAGAGGTATCTTTTAACACTCAGAATTTCATATTGCCACAATAAATAGGCTACAATTTTCTTTCAAGACCTAATTTAATTATTTAGACTTGTAGAATTACAAGCAGTGCTATGCCTATGAAATTTGGTAAGATACAGTTTTCATGTCTGGAAGAAATATTTTAGGAGACTTTGCAAATACATTTCTGGGAACTGTGATTTGATTTTAAAGATATTTTACAGGGAGTGAGATGGGGGAGTGTGTTGGACGAGATGAATAATATGGAAAAAAAATTATGTCACTGCACCAAAATGCAGTTGTTTCCAAAGTGGAAGGTGATCCTCTATAATGCATTTTATAGGAACCCTGTACTTAACTAAAACTTTTTCTGATGCCTAGGGTAGTGTAGCAAGTAAATGAGAGTGTAAATTTGATGTTTACTCAGCATTTAAAAGAGGGATTGTTCACTGCGATACAAAGGAAAGTTTGGATTTCTGATTTCATATTGATAGCTCATAAATTCATAGAGCTCTTATGAGTAAGGGACCATGATGATTACCAGGTCCTAATGAATTCCTGAACTTTCTTTGATGCACAGATTTTGGCTTCCTTGATAAGAATGTTGTCAGATTAGGTTTCATTAACCATGTTTGCTTGTTAGATATCTTTTCTCATTATAAGCATGAGTTAATTACATGAGACCCAAATAGTGAAAAAAACATTCTGTCTAAAACAACAAAAAATGTCTGATTGGAGGGCTCCTAATTACACAAGGTAGTGACAATGGAAAAAAACAAAAAAAAAAAAAACTCTTGTCCCTGTGCATGATTTTGAAAAGCATTTTTAAAGATAGCTTAATATTAAATTTAATAAAACAAAGAAAGCAGCGTGAATGCTCTTTGCTATGGTATTTTTTTAATAGCAGAATTTGCCAGAATTTTGAGGCAGTCAGGTTTCCTAAATTCTGCAAAGGGCACAAGTGTTTTCAGTCTAACCTTTTTGAGGTTCACGACTGCCACAAAGCACAGCTCTGTATCATTACGATAGCAGTTCTCAGCAAGTGACAGAAATATTTCTATAAATAACAAAAGGAAGGCCAAGGAGAATCTGCAGCCTTTACTGATGTGGGGGAAACGTAGTGACAAAGGATGAGGAAAAGGATGAACTACTTAATGCTCTTTGCTTCAGTCTTTAACAGTAAGACCATTAAAGTATTCACACTTCTGAGATGGAACACAAGGACAGAGAGCATAATGAAGCCACCATGATCCAAGGGGAGATGATCAGTGACCTGCTGCACCACTTAGAAACAAGCAAATCCATGGAGCTGGATGGGATCCACCCAAGGACATTGAGGGAACGGGCAGAATAGCTCAACAAACCCCTTCAGCAACAGCCTTAGATAACTGGGAAAGTTTAAGTTGTATGTGGGTGTTGATCTGCTGGAGGGTAGGAAGGCTTTGCAGAGGGATCTGGACAGGCTGGACAAATGGGCCAAGGACAATTGTATGAGGTACAATAAGGAGAAGTGCCAGGTCCTGCCCTTGGGTCACAACAACCCCAGGCAGTGCTTCAGACTGGGAGCAGAGTGGCTGGAAAGCTGCTCAATGGAAAAGGACCTGGGGGTGCTGGTGACAGCCAGTTGAGCATGAGCCAGCCTGTGCCCAATCCTGGCCTCTGTCAGCAGCAGCAGGTCCAGCAGGACCGGGGCAGTGATTGCCACCCTGTACTCGGCGCTGGTGCAGCCACACCTCAAATCCTGTGTCCAATTCTGGCCCCTTACTGCAAAAAAGGGCAGTGGGGCTGGTGAAGGGTCTGGAGCGCAAGTCTTATGAGGAGCTGTTAAGGGAGCTGAGATTGTTTAGACTGGAGAAAAGGAGGCTCAAGGGGGACATTATTCCTCTCTACAACTACCTGAAAGAAAGTTGTAGCAAGATGGGGTTTGGTCTCTTCTTCCAAGTAACAAGCAACAGGACAAGAGGAAATGGCCTTAAGTTGTGCCAGGAGAGGTTTAGATTGGANCCACCCTGTACTCGGCGCTGGTGCAGCCACACCTCAAATCCTGTGTCCAATTCTGGCCCCTTACTGCAAAAAAGGGCAGTGGGGCTGGTGAAGGGTCTGGAGCGCAAGTCTTATGAGGAGCTGTTAAGGGAGCTGAGATTGTTTAGACTGGAGAAAAGGAGGCTCAAGGGGGACATTATTCCTCTCTACAACTACCTGAAAGAAAGTTGTAGCAAGATGGGGTTTGGTCTCTTCTTCCAAGTAACAAGCAACAGGACAAGAGGAAATGGCCTTAAGTTGTGCCAGGAGAGGTTTAGATTGGATATTAAGAGCAATTTCTTCACTGAAAGGGTGGTCAAGCATTTGAACAGGCTGCCCAGGGAAATGGTTGTGTCACCATCCCTAGAGGTATTTAAAAGGCATGTAGATGTGGCACCAAAGAACAGGGTTTAGTGGTGGACGTGGGAGTGTTGGGTTAGCAGTTAAACTCTGATCTTAAAGGTCTTTTCCAACCTAAACAATTCTACAGTTCTGTGATTCTGTGAAATAACAGCTGACTTTCTCACCACAAAATTGCTGAAGGGCAACCAGCATTTTCTAAACTCTTAAAATTACTTTAAAAAAAAATATATATATATATTCTTATTTTTCCCAACTATATGTTTTTCCCTTACATTTTTAGAAGTAGTAGCATTCCAGGATGCCATGGCTAAAGCACACTGATGCTGTCAGAAATTATTAGATCAGTGAATTAAAGATGTCAAAAAGTATCTCTTAACTGAAGGGAAAGAAATTTAGTGTGAGACATTTTCAAGACAGAAAATGACCACCTTTTCCTTAAATGAAAAAATGCTGTTAACTTAGGAATCCTCAATTAAATTAGAAGCTTATGGCAACATAAAAAAGAGATGGGCTACAGCAAGATCCCTTTGTTAAACAGATTTTACTCACACACATTGTGCCATGTAGGAAAATGACACAAGGGGGATCTTTGTTAAGGTTTATTTTACATAACAGCAATTTACCCATGGGATCAGTGCTTATATGAAAATCGCATCCCCGTGCCAGCCAGTCTCCTTGGTGGGGGATTAATTCTCCCAGCAAAGTCAGGCAGTTGCTCTGTCACTACTCTCTGTGGGTTTTCACTGTGGAGCAAAAGCTCTATTTTATCCAGGTTATGTAGGAGCCCTGCCAATAACACAGAGCGTCTCTCAGCCTCTGTTCCTCCTAGAATGGACAGTTCCCAGTGAAGATAGGAAACGCAAACAATGCTCTCAGGGGCCAAGATTTGTAACTCTCATCAGTGCCTTTGTTCACAGTAGAATTTTTCGTCTTTCTTTAGACCAATTTAGTTTTATATTATCCTTTATTTTGTCATCCTTATCTGAGAAAAATAATAGAAGTGAATGTTTTCCAAAAATCCACCTCAGTCTCACATACAACTGATATCATACCTTTTTTCATTAAAACTGAGGCTTCTATTAAAATGATGTTGATATTGAATGGTAACAATGTTCCCATGGACGTACATACATTTATTTGAGCACCCAAAGACATGATTAATGTGATTTCAACCAATGACAAGGTAATGTAAAATGAATATCACCCTCACATATGTTATTTTTAGAGTATCTACACCAGTAGCAAAAACAGCATGGAAAACTGGGCACAACTTTCACAAACACAGTATAAGATGTGAAACCTAAGAAGAATATATTAAGTTACTGGCATGTTTGTCTAGAAATAGAATCATCTTACAGCATGCTCTATATAGAGAAGGAAAACACACACTTTTGAAAATGAATCAACATTTTCAGAACAAGACACTGATTCTGAGTGTCATGTTCTGGTTGCTCAGTGTGGATGCATGGAGACTGCTTCGTTACTTGAACATCTCTCCACATTTCCAGCTCTCCATCCATGTATTTTCTGCCATGGATGAAACATACAGCATGATCTCATGTACTTAGGGGTCCCAAACACCATTTCTCTCCCTGTTTGCTACCTGCCCAGTGCTGAAAGAAAATAACAATTTTTAAGTATGTTGATTTTAACCAGTCATTTCTCCTAAATATGTTGATTCTAACCATTAATTTATCTTAAATGTTGAAACTTCTATTTCACTCAATAAAGCTGCTATGAAGTGATACTTAAGACCTATAAAATTGCCTGGGTTGTTGAAAGGCAAGCTACCTTTGAGTCCATAGAAAAAAATATTAGCTTGAAATTGCAGAAATTGCATGAAATTCCAGAAATTGTAACTACAGTAACAAAATTAATATATGTTAATAACCACTTTATTGGTTTTCTTAATGATCACTAAAATTTTCAAATGCAAAACTTGTGTCACAGGGTAGCTAGCAAGATCTCATGAAAATCCTGTTCTCTTTTTTTCATTTTCAAAGTAAATTAAGTTTCTACAGAAAAGTATTTTGTCATAATGTTAATGCAAACAACTTACCCAGCTCCACAAGACATGACAGTATGAAGATATATTTTCAAAAAAAGGAAAATGCCATGTTTTATGATATTTCCAAAGGGCATATTTCTTTAATTCATGTTCCTGAAACTCTTTTGAAAAGTTCTGAGTGCACACATTTCTGTTGCTATTAACAGCATGAATTTATCCATATTTAAGCAGAAAAAGAAGAAATAATGCATAATATTGGTTATGAAGGGTAGGCAATAGGTATTACAGCTGTCTACTTATTTTGCTTTATAATATTTTGTTATGAAAATTCAGCTGAAATTCTGGTAGCAGCACATTCCCATAGCTTGGCTTACATCTTCACTCACACATTTCTTGGTAGTTCCTGCCCAAGAAAGCATCAATGTGATAAATTATATTGAATTCAAAAGGATGTAAATACAAGTTCAAATTAAAGCATATATATGAGTGTTTACCTAAAAAGAGCTGGATGTGTGCACCTTTTAATATAATTTTTTAAGGAAAATTACATTTATTGCATTATTTTGTCTTATAACTTGCTGTAGAAATAAATGCATAGGGTCATAATACCTGTGCTTGGTGAGACTCTGCAAAAGCCTGGAGATAAGTTGGTAAGCTCAAGTTCAATTGTAAGTATATTGTGATGAAAGTTGTAAGTAAAATCACAATTTTGTCAAAGAAGATTAATTTTACTGTTTGTCTTTGCACCATAATATGTTTCATCCTTTCACTCTAAATGAAATTCATGACTAAGGACGGCATGTGGATACTGTTCTGGAGCAAACATTAATGACAACATGGTTTTTCATAAAGACTCTTCCATTATCACTGTGGGGCTGGTTTTTGTCGCTGATAAGGGCTGTCAAGTCCTGTAGGACTGTATAATTAGAGACCAAGAGGACCACTGATAATCAATACCATCAGCAGAAGTGATTCTAAAAACTTTTGGAATGTAATGGACAATGATAAATCATTCAAAATTCCATATAGTTGGTTAGAAAAAAGTCTGGAAGAATGCTCCAAATTCAATTCTGTACAACTTAATCATTATGTGTGGAGCTTGTTGTATCTGTGGAATGTTTTAACTGCTGTCTCTTAATTTTGACAGAATATTACGAAAAGCAAGGTAACCCTGTTATTTTGACCCAGCAGACTGGCAATTTTTTGTGAATCTCTTCTCCACATGTTTGTCTGTAACCATTAACCTGTATTCTGGACAGAGTTACACCTATGAATCTTTTTCTAGCAATTTTTTCCAGCTTCAAGTAAGTATCTTACGGTTGAGTCAAATTTGTGTAACCAAATTATGTTGCATGGTCTGTTTGGTTTGGTTTTCCTCATTATTTCAGATCACTGTTGACTGGTTCCTAGGCCACAACTAGAAATACTGGAACATAATTTCAAAATACTCATTTCTACTCCTCAGTGGGAAATTAACTTGTGAGAGGTGGCTCAGAAGGACATCTGTGCTGATGAATATGGAGTGCAACGTCTTCTCAGAAGTAATATAAGCCCCAAAAAAGAGTATGGAATAGGTTTTCATTCCATCCTCCATAAGGTGAAAGAGGTGTTAATGAAGAACTTTAACTCAATATTCCTCTGAGATGATTCCTGGGAGAGTTATGTTGTTGATGATGTAAGGTAAGACAGCAAACTTCAGTCATGTTGAAATTATCAAAAAGTCAAAAGTAGTCCCAGAATTTGGTTTCTGTTATAATTTATTATTACGAATGTTCTTCCATTATAGTGTAATTGGACAGGTCAAAACTGCACATTAATTCACAAATTAATTAATTCCCAAACTGCAAACAGTTAAAACTTGCTACAGATTTTTTGTTTGTATTAAACTCACATGCAAATTCATAGATTCATGTCAAGTCATTAAAATTATGTGAACAACCAAAGATTATGTGTCGCAATGCCTTTAGGCCTCCATTTCACTATGCAAAGATGTCATCTATAAGGTTCATTTTTGGTCCACAATATTTTCACACTAAATGTCAGCCTTACTGTTAAAGTCGGACATGGATGGATGGACGGATGGATGAACGGATGGATGGATGGATGGATGGATGGATGGATGGATGGATGGATGGATGGATGGAAGGATGGAGAGATAGTTTTATTTCTACAAATACCTTTCTTCAAAAATGTCAAAGTTTCATCACAAAGAACATCTGACATCAGCTGTAAAGCTAGGGGCTCATCCTTGAATAGGTCTATTCCTTTCTGGTGCTCTGCCAAGTCAGTCTTTTTCAATTACATGGAGAGAGCAGCGCCACACATTTTGCATGATCGAAAACTCTTCAAACAGTTTGAACACCTGTAGTGGCTAAGGGAAGTGGAGAGGGGAAGGAAGCTGCCTTGTGCACCTTCAAGCGCTCTGCTGTTACTAGCAAGGCAGAGGCAGTTCTCACTGCCCTAGGGAAACTCTATATATTTTCCCTTGTCTCAAAACTAGGGAATACATTTCTTTCCAACTGGTAAGAGACAAGCATCATGTTAAGCGTTCTTCCAAGAACAATATTAGATTGTTAGACAATCACCCATTCTCCATTCTATTCCAGAGGCGTCCATTTGTTGTGAATTGCACCATAATAAACTCAATTTTGCTGTCTTTTCTCAGGCCTTTGTAAATAAAATTCTCATTCTTCCCCTTTTTTAAGTAATCATATTTTAGAACTAACTTTTAATATTTTTTTTTAAACACTGGCATCATTTAGCTCATGTAAGAGAAAATAAAGTGTGAAATGGATTGTCAGATTCATCTGACCTACTAACCCTTGCAATGTTTGTGTGATAAAAGCATTGAAATGGTATATACCCTTCCAAAAAAACCCCCTCACAAACTGTAACCTCAGACTCTAAGTCCATTTTTTATGGTCGCAGATACAAGTAAATGAAAACCCAATGCATTTTCCACATCTGCTACACTTCCATTCATGTTGTAAGTGAAATTCAGGCCCCACTGAGGACAATAGATAATTTGCCATTGATTCACTAAGATCACAAACTCTTTGGATTTTTTGCAGCTTCAATGGCTGTTTTCTTAGTTACCTGGTTATGGTGGGAAATTTATATTAAGTCCATATGCATATTAAAAATATTAGTTTTCTTACAATTAAATTTTGACCAACCTTCTTATTCAATTACTCACTACTTGTTTGTGGGTTTACATAACCAACTACTCAGATGTCTTGTGAATTCTATTGCCATTGACACAGGATTTCCAAAAAATTGGAAAAATTGAAACTTGCCACCTTCCTTAACAAATACTAAGGATTTTAATTTTAAAAGCTTTGTTGCTATTGTTGTTGTATCAGATTTTTAGCTGAACACTCTATTTTTAGCTGTTAAGGGTTAACTTACTGATATCTCAGTAGACTTTATAGCTCTAGGTAAAAAAACAGTGTCATCCCTCTTTCCCAGGGATATAAAACCTTCCCACTTTAACCTCATGTATTTTCAGGTCATTCCATTCCATTTAGTGACTCCCAGACTGAGCAGAACAACCCAAGGTCTGAAAAGAAAACTAGAAAGTTATTCAGCTCTGTTTCAAAAGTAATAAAAATGATTAACTGAAGCAGAAACAATGAGCTGTCATAGGGAAGATTATAGTGGAGCTGGATATTGAACTTTGTTCTCCTGGGTCTCAAGCTAACCACGCTAACATCTTATCCTCTGATCCATTCTACCCAAGGCAGCTTCCAACAAAAGAAGGGAGAAACTTCTCTGAGATTTTAAACAATGTTAAAGCTCATGAAGTGTTCCTGACTAAATGCCACCTTGGCAAGCTTAGAACTTTGCAAAATAATTATCCAAGCTGAAGTCCTGTTAAAACCACCTAAATACAAGTGGTCTAATTAAGACACTAGTTGAGGGCTTTTCCCATGGATTGTTTACTAGATGATAAACTACAGGCAATCAGAGGTGTAGGCTCCTGGTGATTATAAAAAATAGGTAATTTTTAGAATTTCTACTCAGAGGTGCTGTTTTTCGATATCTGACTTTGCAAATACAGCCTTGTGCTCCTCTTCATTCATGAAATGTGTAGGAAGAGTAGGCTTCCAACTAGCCTTATGCCAAGACAAAATTCTGCCATGCACCAAGTTGCTCCATTCCTGGAAAAATTCTTCTGCAGGTGAATGTATTCCCAAACACCCATCTACTCTCCAAGCAATAAAAATGGAGAAGCATCATGCGTGAGAGTTGGCAATCTACATCTGCTTGCCAAAACTACCGCGTCTCTGCTTGGTGGTCCTCAAGGAGCACAGCATTTGGTGGATATCTGAGAGGGCATGAGAAGCTTGTTCATGGCTTAGCCTCGGTAGATCAAAGAACAAACTTGTTTGGCTTGCTCTGAAACACACACAATCTAAAAAGTAATATTTTCTTAGGAAATTAAAAGGAATTTGTATTAGAAAACTGCATCAGTCTTAACTTTTATGTTCTAGCAGCAGAATATCTTCATCAGGCTAAAATATTTTCTGCATCCAGTTGAGGAATGTGGCTGGGCAATGGGGAACGCTTCAGGAGAAGAGAATGAGTTATTCCTTTTTTCCTTCATACACCAGTTCATATTATCTGTTTCCATACTCCCTTTCTCCAGAGCAGGATACTCAGCTGTTCACAGCTATGTATGGGGCTCCCCTGTCCCATTTTCTGCCCTCTGTGAAGTTTGGTCTGTGTTTATTCACAGAAAATGATACGTGCATGTTTTATATCAAATAATCCAGCAGCTTTGTGGCAGAGGGGGAAATGCCACAGCTGGTGAGGTGGAACAAGAGAAAGGGAAAGATGGAAAGAAGCTACCCTTTGCTCAAATACAGCTGTGCTTTCTTACTTGGGGGAAGCATTGGATTTGCAGAATAAGGCAAGCAGAAGGGAGTTACACCAATCTGGGAGATTCTTGAGAGGAGCAAGGTACAGAAATAATATTAACCACAAGGGTGTTAAAAATCAGGAAGCTTCTTATGGAACTCAGAGAAGCCCCTACAAAGGGAACCTCTGGACGTTGCTGGACTGGAAATTGAGACTGGGAGAAAATATTTGTCCTGCAACTTCACTGGGAGGTTTTTTTTTCAAATCCCAGTATTTAATGCCTCCTCCAATTGGCCTCTTAGACAGTTAACTGGCTGTAGCCTATTAGCCTGTGTTATGCCAAAGCTGGGAGCCTTCTAAGGTGTTGACAGATTCTACTCACTGTTACCAGTTCTACTCACAGATGCTGTTAATTGGGGTTCCGACATATTCTTTCTTCCTAATGTGGACAAAAAAACTCTTTCTGGATTTCCAGCTCTTGCTATATGACAGTATCTATGGAAAGAGCTTTGTTGTTTGCACTTACAAGTGCATCACAAAATTCAGGGACTATCTTATTTTTTTGTTTGTTTGCTTGTTTTATGTTTTGAAACAAATAAAACCTTGCAAAGCCCTACTGTGGACCACACTGGAACTCCAGATATTTGCTACTTGCTCTTATTTTTCCATTTAATTTTTTATCCCTTTTGTGGTGGTGGATTAACCTTGGCTGGACACCAGGTGCCCACCAGAGCTGCTCTACCACTCCATTCCTCAGCTGGACAAGGGAGAGAAAATAGAACAAAAGGCTCATGAGCTGGAATAAGGACTGGGAGAGATCACTCACTAAGTACCATCATGGGCAAAACAGACTCACCTTGAGGATATTCGTTTAATTTATTGCCAATCAAAGCAGTGCAGAACAATGAGAAATAAATCTAAATCTTAAAAGAATTTTTCCCACAACCTTCCCTTTTTCCTGGGTTTAGCTTCACTCCCACCCCACCCACACTGGCACAGAGGCAAATGGAATGGGGGCTACAGTAAGTTCATCACGTATCTCTGTCACTCCTTCCTCCTCAGGGGGAGGACTCCTCCAACTCTTCCCCTGCTCCAGCTTGGGATCCCTCTGCCAGGAGACAGTCCTCCATGAACTTCTCCAGTGTGAGTTCTTCCCATGGGCTGCAGTTCTTCATTAGCTGCTCCAGTGTGGGTCCTTGCCAGGAACAGCATGGGTGCAGTCCTTCAAGAGCAGACTGCTCCAGGGTGGGTACCCTGCAGGGTCACAAGTCTAGAAAACCTGTTCCAGTGTGGGCTTCCCTCTCCACAGGTCCATGGGTCTTGCCAGGAGTCTGGTTGTCGTGGTTTGACCCTGGCCAAATGCCAGGGACCTACGATGTCTGCTCTCTATGCTCTCTCCTGCTGCATTTACGCAGAGGAGAGGAATCAAACTAACAAACACACTGAACTCATGAGTTGAGATGAGGCACTGGTGGGGAGGGGACGCACGAGAAACATGAGCAAACAGGTGAAAGACTTAAGTTGCAAAGTGATTTATTAACCTAACAGAGTCGGAGGATAAATGAGAGGTAAAAATAAGCCTTTAAGACACCATTTCTTTACTTACCCCCCTTCCCTCTTAAGACACTGTTCCTCAGCTCATCCCCTCCCCTCCTTCAAACAACCAGCAGCTCTGGGTGGGGGGCAAGGTATGGGGTTTTTCCTTAGTCAGTCCATCACCACAATTCTTCTGCTACAAACACTGTTTCTCTACTCACCCCTCTCCCTCTTAAAACACCATTTCTCAGCTCACCCCCCTCCCTCTTTCAC
>VZTX01027328.1:67978-118633 GCA_013400915.1 Pardalotus punctatus
CTACAAAGAAGTGTGTGCACCCATTGTTTTGATTTCTTCTTAAATATGTTTTCACAGAGGCATAACTAACAGTTCTACTTGGCCCAGGTTTGGCCAGCAGCATGTCCATCATCTTCAGAGCCATCAGAGAGTGGCTCTGCTGGACAGGGTGAAAAACTTCCAGAACCTTCGCACAGGACACACAGGAGCCATCTTTGTGCCCCTCCCTGCCCACTAGCAAAAACTGGGCCAAGTAAAACCACCACACTGGTCCAGCGTGGGCTTCCCACAGGCTCACAGCCAGAAGGCATCCATCTGCTCTGGCGTGGGTTCCTCCATGGGCTGCAGGGCCACAGCCTGACTCACCAGGGTCTGCACCAGGGTCTGCAGGGGAATTTCTGCTCTGGTACCTTGAGCACCTCCTCCCCCTTCTTTTTCACTGACCTGGGTGGCTGCAGAGCTGTTCCTCTCACATTTTCTGACTCCTCTCTCTGGCTGGAATTCTGCAGGGTTTTTTGCCCCATTCTTAAACACCATATCCCACAGGCTCTACCACTGTCACTGATGGTCTTTGCCAGTGGCAGTTTTTTCTTGGAGCCAGCTGGCATTCATTTTGCCAGATATGGAGGAAGCTTCTTGAAGCTTCTCACAGAATCCACCTCTGTAGCCCCCTACTGATAATATCTGGCCATCCAAACCCAGTAAAGGCTTGTAACTCCCAGGACAAAAATTCTTTTGTAGATAAAGGCAAATTTCTGAATTTCTGCTGCATTGGGACTAAACAATTTGATTTTCATTTTGTGAACAAATGTAGTTTCACAGCTCATTGCTCAGACAATGCACAGCAGAGAGGACACACAACAAACAAACAAAAGGAAGGAATATAACCCTTAATAAACCTGGTGGTATCTTACCAGAAAAAGGTTTTCATTCCACATAGGGATGGCAATTTCCTTTATATAAAGCCCTCAAGTGGTGCAGAGAAGATGTTGCTGCTTCAATTTGGTAAACAGACACACGGGCTTTTTTCTTCCTTAAGCCATCAAGAATAGATTTAGGTTTGTAAAACTTTGTCCCACAATCATTGCAAGTAAACATATGCAAGACAAATTAAAACAGCTGAGACTACCTAGACTCACTTCAGCAGACTGCAGCTTTCCACAAAGGACTTCTACATCGGCTGAATAAGGTAATCAAAAAAAAAACCATGAGGTGATCTGCATTTCTCTCCATACAGGAAATAACTGCAGAAAATAAACCTAATTCTTCTCACATTTGCCCAGTTTTCAGATGAATTCCAGTATGATTTCTCTTTAGAGCATCCTGAATAAGAATCAAATGCATGATTTCACACAGCAGCAGTGAATCCAAATAAGATGCTCTGCCTTTCAACAGTGGTGAAAATGGGCATGCTATTTTGGAACATCCTATGCAACTGCTATATATATATTATATGTCCACGTGGCATCAGTCAGAATAAGAGAAGGTATTAGAACAGGAGGTGCTTGTGGGAGACATCAATTTTACCAGGTACACAAGTTCTTCTCCTGCTCCCCCACCAGGCCAGGGATTACACAGGATGCAAGGATCCATCCTTTCCTTCTCTTAGCTCCTTCTCATAGGAGGTGGGGTCCGGAGGAGCTTCTCTCAGGGGTGACAGCAGCACTCCAACGCAGCAGCTTAGGGTCTTGAGGAGGTCATCAGCTCTCCATGGATGTCTGCCAGAACTGAGTGGCTCCTATGGAT
Source organism: Pardalotus punctatus (assembly GCA_013400915.1). Lineage (NCBI taxonomy): Eukaryota > Metazoa > Chordata > Aves > Passeriformes > Pardalotidae > Pardalotus > Pardalotus punctatus. Next base: position 69,704 of record VZTX01027328.1, read on the forward strand.
GTTCGCAGCTGCACAAAATCCAGTTCCCACAGGAAACACCAAAAGCGAATGCCTTAAAAGCATCTTTACGGAGATTTTTTTCAGGTAGTCTTTTGGGTTGAAATACTTCTGAAATACTGCAGAGGTTTTTCTTGCAAGAAAATGTTCAACATATCCACCTCAATGCCTGCGGGAACTGCTCTTTAGTATCCAAGTGCTGTTCAGGAGTGGATCCGTGACTCTGTGCCTATCTCCTCTCAAGAGCATTTGTATCTTTTCTCAGCTGTTAACATCTTGGTTAATTTTCCAAGGAGATTAGAAGCAAGGCCTTAAGAATGGCAAATGCTACTGAAAATAAAAGGGGACAATTAAGAAGACAGGCCCCGCAGACAATATCTGCTTTGCTGGGATTTGGTTCTGCTGAGGAATACTTTCTAGTGGATAAGAATAACAAGTCATCGCTTTTCCAGATGATAGGAACGCATAATAGCTGCACTCTTCTGAGTATCTGCTCTTTACTTTTTTCCAAATGAGTTCTTTGTAAAAATGTCACATTGCCCTGCTGCTCAAAAGGCCACTTAATATTCTTCTTTTCTTTAAAGAGCTGTGTATTCCCTGACATCTGAGGTTTTTTTAATCAGCTCTGAAAATGGCCTTTCTTCCACATTGTTTTTCATACTAAATTAGAAGGAAACACACACAAAAAAAAACCCCTAATCTGTATATTTCTCATTTGACTTAGGGAAATAATGAGCTTTAGGAGCAACATTTTAATTGTTGAGATTCTTCTGCTGACTAAATTATTACTAAAGGATTTGGCCTAGTCATGTTTTTCAAAAGTACTTACAAACCTAAGCATTTTACCGATTCTGACTTAATATGTCCAAGCTTAAAAGGCACCAAGCATGTCATTATTAACTTATTGCTCATGATATGGAATATTATCAGGTTTGAACTGGTTTCAGTGGCATTTTTCAAACAACAAAATAGAACCTGCAAGAAAACGGAATGTGTAGTTCAGTGGAAAATGGAGTGTTTCACAGTGTTTTACTCCAAACAGGGATAAAAATGTAAAATCAGAATTGTATTTATGCAGAAGTAATATGATTTCTTAATATTGTAACACTTACTGTTTTATATAAGAACATTAGAACATACTGATATGAAAAATATCGCATTAAAATGGACACTTTAACATTCAAGTCTACAGTGATTCAAAAATTATAGCTGAACTGAGAATTTTGTCTCATAAAGATGAGCCATTTTTCATCACTTTATGATCTTTAATAAATTTAAATAAATAGTCTGTTAAAAGGTGAAACATTTTATTAACAGTAGAAATTAATAAAACTGTAGTCAGAAGACGTTCAACCAAAAATTATTATGATCAATTTTTAAGTAAAATAATCCTTGAAATACCTGCACAGGAGTCAACATACCTCTTCATTTCCGAAGGTGCAGGTAAGGACAATAACTGTATTTTCTATTGCTTATGGAGCCACATAAGCACTGTTGAGTGTATTGAACAAATTTTAACCAATTTTTTTTAAAACAGTCAAGTTATTTGCCTTCCCTCCACAAGTTTATCAATCTTCTAGAGCCCTGGAAGGCACAAAAATCCAGGTCCATGACATATTTCCTATAAAAGCCCTCAAAAACACCAGGCATGGGAGCTGTGATTTGTAGATACATGCCATGACAGTTTGTTGGAGTGAAGCACAAAAAGCAGTATAGAGAAGAATGTACAGGTGGATCACAAATCTTTGCAGATTTTGTTATTCTCCAGCACAAAGTGCAAGAAAAGCAACACCTACAAAATTTGCTTGAGTTATAAAATAAACAGCAAACTAGATTCACTACTACTCCTGCAAACTGTGATGGAATTCCTTCCATGGATCCTAACAAAAAATTTCATATTTGTTTCCCAGAAAAATGAATGAGGATTGTATCAATAGTCTCAAATATCAACAATAGTGTAGTTGAGACAAATTATAAATTCCATTTTAATATTTTAATTAACTAATATATCTTTAATTATTTTTTCATTTTCTTGCAAGTATGAAAATTATTTTTAAAAAATTTTACAAGTGTTTTTTTTTCCTTAATTGTTATATATTTGTTTATGAACAGGTGGTATTCTATATGTGCTGTAATTTCAAGAGTTACTTGGCTCCTACCAGAACAGCTCCATTCCTATAGGTATGAAAAGCAAGATAGAAAGGAAAGTCTTTGTGGTTTATTTCAATCTTTACAAGCTCTAGACATCAAATTTCTTGTAAGTTTAAGGGAAAAGGATGATGGAAATTGCAAAGATCATAAGGATGTTTGGTCTGTCTGAATGAAAATGTCACAATTCCCAAAAGACAGGAAGTCTTAAGCTTATAAAGAATTCACCCACAGTGAAGGAGATGAATACTTAAAAGACTCATCAGCACCTCTTCTGTGACAAGGTCTACCCTTAAAATGAACTTTGGTTTGGCAGAGCTGCAGAAAAATTGTGTAAGTGCTACAGAGGAGCAGCAGTGAGTGGGTTAGTAGAAGGGGGAATAGGCAGCAAGCAGGGAAAAGCAGAGGCATTTATACGTATTATATATATCTAAGATAACCTAATTCCACCCAGTACCTGCCACAAAGCACTGTGGGGGATCTGTGGCACCCTCAGGGCTTGAAACTGCTGTTTCTCTTTTATTTGAGTCCTTCTCCAGTCTGCTGTTTCTTCAATTTCTGATACACAGCGTTTAACCCTGTGCAGCAATAGGAATGTGAGTTTTAATGACTGATGAATGGGTTCCTAAAATTTTATTAGGTTTGTCACTTCAGGGAGGGGTGTACATACATTTCCATATTAAAGCACATATCAGAAGCACCAGGGGTTGAAGAGTAGCACATAAGACCAAAGAAGGACCTATATGGATAGACTTCTCTAAAGGAGATCTTTTTCTTTTGCTAAGCATCAGATCACATCAGCTTCTCTTCTTGCATGTTATAAGCACATTTAAAACATATTGGCAGTATAAAGCACACCAATATTATTTTGAAAAGATTCTGTACCTCCTTAAGCATTGAATCTAGTCAAAAGAATAATTTTACAATAACAATGCTGCATTTCTCCCACCCTCTACTCGTCTCCAGAGCCAGAGTATTTGTTGCATGATGCTCTGTAGCTCAGTCTGCTATCAGCAATGCAGAGCCATTACAGCAATTACATATAATCTCCTTTATCACCAGCAAAGATGTTGCCAGAAAAAATTCAGATTACCACAATTTTTATACTAGCTCTGTGAAATTGTACATGGTATTTAAAGCAAGTCTTGATTTTCAGTCCTGGAGTTGTATTTTCAAGCATAAAATTTCTGTGGCTTAGTTAGCCACTTTGTTGTCTTGAGCAAGTACAGACTTTGCACAAATTATGAAGGTTGAGTTCAAAACATCAAGGTAGCATTTTTAGCAAGGAAATTTTTTACATTTAGCCAAAAGCCAAAATTTTAAGCTGGTTTGCATTGCATGATGAATTCATAAAAAATGAGCCGTGGTCAAAGAGAAAATTTTGATCATTACCCTTATGGCTGATTTGTCTACTCACCTTTCCTGCGCCAAAGCAACCCCTTTTACTGTGTTCCCACGACTCCCTCTGGTGGCAAACCTCTCATCCAAACTGTGGGAGAGCATCTTCCCTTGGTCTCTGATGTTCCGCATGGATTAAGAGGCAAAGTGGTGGATTCTCAGCTCACTCAGGCAGTGGAAATCCCATTAAAGTCTTTTGTTTGATTTGCAAGAATTATCTCTTTTTCTTAATTTTAGTAAGAGTTACCTGCTCAACCTAATAAGGAAACTGCTATTAAATACACATAGTATTGGAAAGACAGTATAAAAATGCTAATTTGAATAAATAATTTGTAAAAAAAAATAATATTTCTGGTTTACATACTTCCCTTTCTCATAGACCACCACTGTATATACACCTCGGAAATGGTCCTGGTTTTTCTCAAGCCAGGCTGCTAAGTCCAAGAGCCTCATCACAAATGCAAAATTTGCATTTGCAATTCCCAGTTGTCATCATGCTAGGAAAATTGAACCTGGATTTTCTTCTTAAGCAGGAGAATTTACAGCACTCAGTTATATGAAGAAACCTTAATGCCTACTAACCACTTCTACTTTAAAGGTTTGTTTTTTCCCACCACTGGAGAAAGCACTGCCCACCTGCTGCTGCCTTCACAGACCATCCTCTCTACCTGCTGCATAAACACATAGCGGAGGAGCCTGGCAGTCTCTGTGTACAAGAAATCCTAGAAACATGGTAGGAATTTGATGACAGAAGACCCTCCATGGCCTGGTTGGCCAACTGATTTGGTACCAAAATCATCTTACATAATTAAGTCACTTTAATGATGGCTGAGCTAACTTGTTACCATTGAAATACAACTTTTTTTTACTTGTGACTTGTTCTTCCTTATGCCCATCTGACCTCCCTTTCATCAAGCAATGCCAATGGCTAAAATATTAAGAGAAATTACAGATTTTAAAGAAAAAGTGGTCATCCTCAAACTCATGGCTGAAAAGAAGATTAAAATACTTCTGTTTATCCTGCTGTCAAATCAAATGTGTTTATTTGTTACCTTAACAGGGGTTTTTGCAAGGGCACTGTGTTGGTAAGTCACATTCCATACCCACAACAAACATGTAATTCCTCCTCTCATAATGAATAAATCATATTTGCTGAGTACATAAGGATGACGTGCAAAAGCAGCATGGCTAGCCAAAAAGGCAGAATGGTACAGTGGTATGTCTGAGAAATGAATGGAGAATGAGACCTGAAGCCCTGTAACGCAGGATGACGAGGTCCTGGTGACCAAAATAGAGCAGTCTGCCATTAAACCGTGGTGTGCATTAGTGGGAGACTGAGGAGGTCTTTTTATGTCACCTCTGCTAAACAGGATCCTACTATTTTTAACATTTCAATTCAGGTTATAATTCAGGTCTCTCTTTCAGACACACGCGTCCCTGCTAATATATACATACACAATATATGTGACATAATTTTCAATTGCCTAAAATGGAAATTTTAATTCAGTGATTTCTTATTCCAGGGCTGTTGCTCTTCTGAAGAAAGATAGTTCCAGTTACGTGATCCTAGTGAATTCATTATGACTAAGACTCTGGTCTTTATCCTGTAAGTATCTATGCATGGGCTTTTTATGCTTGAATTTTCTTTTTCTAAATGAATCATACCTATTGCATCTCCCACGAAGCAGAGGCATGCTTGCCCCAGTGATGTAGAATCAGAATAATGGTGCAAATGGAATCTGAACACATCAGTCCTGTCCCTGTCTGACGAATAAAGTAAACCTTTGCAACACATTTTGTCCTCTCAAGTTTGCCCTGTATTAAAACTTCTTAGAGTAAATTGAGAATTGCCAACTATAAAAATAAAGATCAGAACCAGAGGCTATTTCCGGACCCCAGCCCCATACCAATGCCGTAACCATTTGGTTGCATTTTTCCATCCGGAGACTTTTTTTCTCTACCCAAGTGGATCTTCTTTTTCTAGTTGGAAAGTGATTCAGCTACAGCTGAAGGCAGAGCTAGATAAACCAGCCAAAAAAAAAAGAGCATTCTCCTGGTACCAGAACAGTGTGGGTCCAAACACCTACAAGTTCAGGAATAGGTAGAAATCAGAATTTCCTGCTCCTGTGTAAGTGCTTCCAGATATCAGTTATAAGTATGACCATGTCAATAATGAATTAAACAGCAATTTTTCCTCCAAAGTCTCTGGATTTTGTCTCAAGCATTCAGTGTTGGGGAGCCCTAAACTGAACTGCTCTGCTCAGTGTTGAGCTGTCAGTATCACAGACTGTGAATGACATGAACCAAACAGAGAAAACACAATGAGAATGATGCAATGGCTAAAATCCAGAATTTAGAAGGAAGGTTATGGATGAGTTGGAGTTGTTGTTGGAGGTCATGATCAGAAATTTGGGTCTCTCAAAAACTGACTGCTGCTAATTGGGTAGGATCTGTTATCCACATCTGTAGTAAGACAAGAAACAGTAGCCTTTAATCAAAGAACAGATAGTTAGGGTAGAAAAAAAGGCACTTTTTCTTGCAGCAAGGTAATTATGCACTAGAACAGTCCACCAGGGGAAACAGTAGATTCTCCATCACCGGAATTCTTGAGCTATAGGTGGGGTACAGATACAAACTCATCCACCCTGGGGCTAGCAGAGGATTTGATGACCTCCAGCTCCCATTTCTAGTGTTATTTTTCTAGGTATTAAGATTTTCAGAGCACATCTGAGGGGTGAACTGAGGTGAAAAGTCATCTGAACTCTGGATTGCAATAGATGTTCTTCAGGGAATATGTTCTGCACATGTCCAAGTGAAGTAGATGCTTGTATTTAGGTGCCTGGCGAACTTGCAGACCGACCTTGAGAACATCTCCAGGATAAGGCAAAGGCAAAGATGCTCTCTGCAAAGATGTTTTGGATCCGATGTTTACAGCTGAGCACAGTAATATCCATTCACAGTGTATTGGCATGTGACAGGCAGAGAATTTTAGACTTCAGTGAAGCACGACTAGCTAATAATACAATTGCATAGTTTACTTACGGATGTAAATTTGCATAGGTTACTTAGAGCCAGTAAAGCCAAGAACCAAAAAAATTTTCTTTTCCCAAGTCTGCAACAAAATCATGCAATTATATATACAAAAATGTACAGTTAATTCTGGATAGGTAGTTTCTTACCCAAGCAGTAAATGTGTACAACTCAGGTTTAAATATGGTATAATTCAGGCACAAACACATTTCCATACCTAAGTAAGACAAAGCATCCATAGTCTATCTGTTCCACTTTTTCTTCCTGCTCTGCTTCTTCATTAACCAGTCCAGCATTTACCCTGAGTGCTTCAGAGGCAGCTCCTCTTTTAGATTCTTCATGAGTTCAACCATCTGAATGAATAGAAACCTTAACTGCCTACTGTTCATCTCAGGATCTCCTTGAATATCCCTTGTTTTAAGTACATAAATTGATGGTGAATCCTTAGCTAAAACTTAGAGTGCTCAGGATTACACACACTTAACAAGTCATCAAAGCATAGTGTAAGTATAGATTCATGGTCTGATATATCCAGGGTTTTTTTCTATGCAGCTCCCAACACAGTTTTGAGTAAAAGTAGATCTTATTAGTGGAAGTAATTTTTGTGCAAAAACATATATATCAGTGGCACCATATGTAATGAAGACACACAGAACATTGTTTGAATGTTCTTTTTCTTCTGTGACTTCATCAAAAAATCATATGGAATAGATATAATTAACATTGATCAAGTATTTTATTTCTTCCAGAGATTAAAGCACTAATTGCCACATTACATCACAGCCACTACTTCTAGCCTCTGTCCTTACCCTTACATTCCTTCTCTTTCCTCGGCCTTGCTTCTTCCCCAGCCACAAGTTTCAGCCCAGACACAGAGACGGGACAGCAGCCAGCCACAGGGAAGGGCTTCACTATAGGTTTGATGGCATTGTGTGCCACATAGCTGAACTATTAAACACAATGTTCTCATTCCTGTAGATGATCATTGGCTTAGTCTAGGAGAAACAATGCATATAGACAGGAGAAAGATTCAACAATTTCTTTTTTCTTTATTTTTTATAAAGTCCTATTAGTTTGCCAAGGTTGAAGGATCATATTTATGTAAAGGTTGGTTCTGAGAATAAACTTTGTTTGGGTTTGTGGTCAGATAGGAGCAAAAACTGCTTCCCATAGGTATGTTTTCCCATCTACCAAGGTAACTTCTTTCCCCAAGTTACTTCTGAATAATCATCTTTTCATCATCTTTTCTCTATTTTTCTCTGGTCACTGGATACTTTATTGTTCACTTACTGCAGTATTTTTCATGTACATTTCAAATCTACTTCTTAAATTCCTTGGTGACTTAATGAAATTCATATGACTTTGATTTCTTTCCAGAACTGCAGCCTAAAACATATTTCCTATCCTCCCTTTGATGTTTTGCTTTAGGGGAATGTTCTTTAGATAGACTACTCTTAAATGACACCCTTTCTGGAGACTCTATTCCTTTCCATAAGTACATTTAAACTCCTTCTTAATAGTGCACTCTAGTATTCACCTTTAATGCCACCCTATTTATCACATCAAAGTAACATTTGTCCACAGAGCTCCACTGAGGTGTAACAAACAGTGTGTCTGACAAACATCCAGTGATGTGCATGTGAGTACATTTCAGTGGGGCATCACCTGAAATCACACCCTGCTCAAAACAGAACTAACTACACTCCTTTTCAAATAAGCAAATTTGACCCCAAGCTGAAATAACAGATCTCTTACCAAGTTCCTATCTAGAGGCTTAAAACTCTTCAGAGCACCCTGTAGCAAGATACATGAAGCCTGGAGAGAGCTGAGTTCCTCTGAAGTCTTGCAGACTGTCTCCTGGGTGGGAACAGCAGGGTGGAGCAGCTCTGTTAGTCAGCACCGCTTCTCCTAGCGCAGGTCATACCGGCCCCTGTGCTGCTACACACGTGGCTGCTGTCCTTTGCACTGGAGTCTCACTATTTTTGAATCACAGCAAGGTCAGATATTTCAGATCACAATCTCACTAGGGATGACTAAGTGTTTTCATAACTTATTCATCCCCCAGTAGCCTGCTACCGCTGTAATTCGGGCTGTTCAAGCCCTAAAGACTGATTCTGAAATAGTCCCTTCCCCAGGCAAGCCCCTGCCCAGTTGAAGAGTTCAGAGCACCCGGGCAAGGGCAGACCGCTGAGTGTTGCTCCAAAGGAACCTTCAGGGCTACTGTGTTTGACATTGTTTTGCTTACACTTCCTGCTGCAAATCAAGATGACACTTAGGAAATTAATATATAAAGCCCCTTTATTGAACCTCTATGTCCTGTTAGCAGCTCAGAGACCAGCTGTGAAGACTTGTTTGCCAAAGCTTCCTATCGAGATCATGAAAGCATGAAGCTTTTAATCAGACCACACAGAGATAGATTTTTAACATTTTTCCCCACACCTCCTCACTTTTCCCTCCCCAGTGTTGCTGGCCTTGGTGTTTTGTAACTAAGCAGAGATGCATTCATAGAAAAAATTGACAAATCCATCAAATTTCAATGCCTCATTTGAAATGGTTCAAAAAATAGCACACACGAAATAAGGGGTTTTATTCTGATTTTCAGTGATTAAATATATATCAGAAGGATGTCACAGGGACACTGCATTAAAAGTTTAACGTTTGGAGGGGGAAGTATACACATATGTTTTAACAGAACACTTTCTCTGCAATTTGACCAGAATACACTTATTGGTAAAGATCATTTTTCAAAAATAATTACTATTGGAGTTGTTCATAGTATTAGTTATCATAAATTTATCCAGTTATAATTAATGTGTGCCTTTCAAGGACGTAAAAGGGAAAGCATTCAATATTTCTTGTCTCTAATTTTAGTATGATCTGATTTTCCTCTGGTTGCCTTTCCAAACACCTGGGGCCAGCCATATGAGTAAATTAGATTGTGCTAAAATGCATATTAATGAAGCTCAAGCAATGATTCCCTAAAGGGACAGTAAAACTATATATAGCTCCTTTTTTCCCCTCTCTTGGTTAATGTGCCTTTCAACACATTTAGATGCAAGTAAAATCATGCCGTTTTGGAATAGCCAAACAAAACAAAATAAAACAAAACAAAAATCCAACAAAGAAACTGTTAAAAAAAAACTGGGAAGCACATTTATTTGAAGGGTCTAAATGATCACTCCTTTTAGTACTTGTATTTTAAAATTGTTTCCTATTAAAAATGGATTTTCTATTAATTGATTTATCCTATGACAAAATTATAATATCACGACATTTGGTGTAGTAAGAAGTGGCATAATTTTAAACTGCCTATGGCAATCTGTATTCTCTTCTCCATAAAAAAAACCCCATTTCTCATTATAGTGGATAGCTGTGGAGGGCAACAACCAATTATCACAAGTGACTCAGTACACAGACTGAAGAATTTTGGAAAAGGACACAGTACTAAATCCCAGTTCCTCAAGAAAGTCCTGTGGGGCCATCAGGGATTGTCTACAACAGCATTTCAGTCTGGACAAGGTGGGTGTTTTTTAAGTGGATCATTGCCAACCATGCCCTGGTTCACACCATGGAGCAGTCAAAGAGCACATGGACCTGATTCATTGAGGAGAAAATAAACTAGAAGATAAACTCAAGAGGCACACTGAAAGTGCCCTGACTGCTAATGGGCATTCAGCTCATAGAAAGAGAGTAAGTGAAGTCCAAAATGGAAACCTCCTAAATGTGTGGGCACTGGGTCCTCAGCACCACCACTTTTAACCAGGTGGATGTAAACTGCTTGAATGACTAGGGAAACCCAGGTTATCATATCAGAAAAAAATTGGTTTGGTTATTAGAACAAAGGATTACACAGGATGTGACTCAGTGACAAACTACAGGAAGGGAACAGAACTACCAAGTCACAAAACAAACTGACACAAAAACAAGTGAGTACTAATTATATCCTAGAAATTAGAAGGAAGATCTAAACACAGACCTAAGGATTAGAAAGAGTATCTAAACAAAACTGAACTTTTGCAACAACCTTTCAGCTGGTATACCATGGCTTATGAGAGCTCCAAATGTTTTTAACATGCAGGTTATGGAAGGAATTGTATTTTTTAATTTTGTTTTTATTTAAGTGTAGGAGGCAGAATGTGAGAGTTTAATCTGTTTGAAAGCATGCTCAAAGCACTGATCTAAGTTCTCCTTATTGCTATAATCAAACCACTTTTTAAACAGGTTTAAGTAATTTTAAGTGCCTTTCAGTATAAAAAGAGGCGGGAAATATAAGATAACTTACCACTGAAAAAAAAATTGAGCAGATCTTTAGGAGGAAGAATAATGTCTCTGCTAAACTTAAATTGGATGGAATATTGATAGTGGCACATTTGCTAATTGCCTACAGCAATCTCTGCATTTCTCTCTTAAGTGCTGTAGTACTCATTACAATGGATAACAATTTCGAACAGTGTCTTTACGAACAGTGTAATGGTCAGCAATTTCAGCTTGTGCATCTGCATGCCAGTCATTGCCAGTCATCAGTCCTGCCCAGTTATGTGTTTATTTTTATTGCACATTACAAAGCATATCAGAAGAGGCAATCAAGAACAGAGACACTCAGATTCAGTGGCTACTTCTCCAAGAGTTGCCTGTCAGCCAGAAGCTTTGCCATGCGTGATTTTCAATTAGAAGGAGATGTGTATTCAAGAAGCTTTCATGTAGTTATTCAGGTTTTCATTTTCTTCTGAGCACCCCTTCAGAGTCAACAACTGAAAATAGAGGATAAAAGCTCTCTCTGTATTTAATGAGATTTGCTTCTTTCATTCTACTCTTCTGTCCCAGTAAAATGAAATTTTTAACCATGCCAAAGCCCTACTTGTTACTTTAGGAACAGCGTTCAATTTTACAACTACAGATGTTTAATTTTGACTGTTTTATTATCATCATTATTTGCTTTCTTCCCCTACTGCTGGTGCTGTTTCCTTCTCTCGCCTACCCCAGCCTCCCCTTGCCGCCATGGGTAATGTTTGGAGTCTATTGGTTTCCATCACCAAGAACTGCAGGAATGAGTATTCCTGCTGCCTGCCTCCCCTCTCCCTCCTCACTAATGCTTATCTCTAGGAGCAGGCAAAACATGTCTACCTTCTCCTGAGACTAAGCAACAGTTCTTGAGGTAGCTATCCTGGTAGGAAGTGATCATTTGTTTCCACTGATTCCTCTGGACATCCAGGACACCAGCCAAGTTTGACTCACTTATGTGCTATCCATCTTTGACATGGATAAAACTGAAATTAACACTGTCCCCTCCAAAAAGTAATGATTTTGTGAAGGTTTTGGGATGAAATGATGAAATGGGCAATGAAATGATAGAACAAAGGCCACCTACATATATATGCACAGGCCAAGAATTTTCTCACCCAGAAGCAGTCCATGGGCACTATGCAGGAAAATCTGCAATTTCAGTATGCTCTCCCAGGAATGAAACATTAAATCAGAGTTCTCACGAAGTTTCCTGAGACTCTGCTCTTATTTTATAACCATAGGATGGTTTACTTAGGTTTTGAAAAATTACAATGCCAAAAATAGATTTGTACATATATTAATAAATGCAGAATTTTTAAAACAGTGACAAAGATAGATTTAGCTGAAATATTTTGACTACATCTGACAAAATCTTTCTACAAAAGTTATTCCAGGTCAGTTAAATTACTCTTGGAGAAATTAAAACTTATGCATAAAACATGCAAGACCTTTAACTTCTCATCTTTTATGTTCTAATTGTATGGCAAAACATTTTGCTAAAGTAATTTTGTGCATTTAACTTTGAAGCCGTTTTAAAAAGTCAATGACATGGTTTTAAAATATAGCACATGAAATGATATTTCCATCAACATGCAGCAGTTGCCATAAACAGCCTTAATTTCCAGTCTGAATTACTGCTCTAAATATATTCAGACAAATTAATGCAATGGAAAATTATAGAACCCAAATTGTATATTTATTTATTGCAACATGTTTCACTTGCATCTCATCTGCCATTCATGCAAGGTTACTTCAAGTTTAGTAATTTTTTCCCTTTTCATGCTCAAATTGAGAGGAAAACATGTCTCCAAATGTTCATAACTGAGTTGAAAAACATATTTTGGAGTAATCTTTTCACTAATCAGCAATATTATTTCCTATATACCATTCATTATAATTTCATTTAAATTGTTAGTACTGTGGTCAGCTGTTTAAGACTTTGAGCAAGTGAACAATAAGTAAAATTGGTTTTTCTGTTTATGTGCGGGCTGGTTTTGAAGCAGCCAGCCCTATAAAGTGAACTGAGGTGCAGAAATTCACCAATACATGTGCAGGGTTTTTTCAGAGTCTGTCTCCTGATAACAACTTTGTAATTGGTTTTGGAGTGGCACACAGTGCAGGCAGTCTGAACTGGGGCACTACTGAGACCAGCTTCATTAAGAGAGGGTTGTATTCTTTGAGGAAAGGATTGTTAATAGCAAAGAAAACCCTCTTAGATAGTGATATACCACTGGTGTTCTCAGGTTGGGACAATAGAAAGTAGATTACCTCCCCCAGCAATTGCTAATGCTAAAAATCAAAAGTGGTGAGTGGTAAAATTTATTTCATATTACTAAGAAAGGAAAGACTTCTACTTTATTACAAAGACCTGGTTTCTATGAGACAGCAGAATGTCCTCTCATTTTCCAAGTTATTTTAAAATTGAGTCTTTTTCTCTTCTTTTAGACATTGTAGCATATTATGAACAGAAACCTTAATTGTTCAGTATGCTACCTGTTTGACAGAAGGAAATGAGGAACAATTATTTTCTGTGTACTTCATGGAGCTAGGAAAGACAATGAATAATGAAGCAAGTTATATTTTACAAGGGAAAATGAAAAGAAACCATTTATGAGCACAGAATGAATGGCTTTCTTTGAGATATACAGATATATATATATTCTTTCTATGTCTCACAATTGAATTTCATTAGCCTCACCTTCTTTCTGGTACTTAAATCTCTCACTTGTCACACTTTGATATGGTGTGGGGAGTTGGGGGTGGGAATGGGTACCCAACAAACTGAGGATCTTCTGGCCCTGCATGTCCATGTGAGCCAAAGAAAACTGCTCTGCTCATCCCAGAGAGGAGAGGGCTTTGTGAGCAAAACATGTTGTGTGCTGGTCCCATATAGGAACTCCTTAAACATCATTAAACTGATTGTATTCCTAAGTGTGGCTAATGCTATTTGAACAGGTCAAAAGCTGGTGTTGAGGAGGTAAGTAACCACAAATATAAAACTGGAATTAAAGTGCAGAAATAAAGAGAATAAAATTACATACAGAAATGAGAAATTAATTTCAAATACTGTTTAATCACTGCAAAATCTGCTGGCTCTTCCTCATCACCTCTCTCCCTTCTTCCTTTCACTTCAGTGGCCCCTCTGCCTGATTAAAATACTCACTTTTTGTCACATATGATATCAAGTAAGAGGAATTTGGAAAATCCTACCCAGGACTTGTCAAGACCAGATGCCTCCAGAATATCCAGACTTCCCCTGGACACCAATTGGATTTTCATGTTCTTAAAACCACAAAATGCTTGTGGTGAATGACTTCAAGCTGGGAAAACAATAGCTGCCTTTCTCCAATCTCTTGGAGCAGTGAATTTATAGCAAATAAATAGCTGCTGATATTAATATTCAGTCTGGGGAAGTCCCTATTGGTTATGTGATTTATCATAAAAAGTTGGAAAAGCCATTACTGCCAGCACACAAGACAATCACAGGCACCAAAAAAAGTATTTGTATAGGCAGCATAGGGCTGCCCACCTCCAGATGTTTTCATGCAGTGCACGGGATTAAAACATGTAATAGAGGAAATCTTACCTTTTCTTTCATATATGGCAACCCTAGCAGCAGCTGTGCTGCCTTGCAGGTCCTTGCAAGCCAGTGCCCAGAGCCTGGACTTTGCAGCCATGGATCGTGAGGTGAAAGAGGTGAAAGGTGTACAGGTTCACCATGGTGTCAAGAAGGTCTGAGTGAGACACACTGAATCACCCCATACACCTCTCCTCAGGGCTGCCCTTGGTTTGGCCAGCTGCAGGAGAGGGGTTTGTGCCCAGGGAGAGGTCGAGTGCTCACCAAACCTGGAGCAGCAAGGCCCCTGACAAGAGCTAGAGCAGCACACTTGTGCTGTGCTTCACACATGCTTTTGGAGGTGGCAGCCTCCTAGAGACAGGCTCTGGGAAATTAACACCCACTGGGCATTTTAACCATCAACCATGGCAGTGAAGATGACAGTGAATATGCCTCAATTTAATTTCCTTAGAAAGAAAAGTCGGCTATGGAGGAAAATAGAGCTGGGTTTAAGCCTGAAGAAATGGTTTAAAAAATGTTTTTCTTCAGGGTTTGCAAAAAGTCATAAAAGGAGGTACAAATAGGCACAGCAGCTGCCAAAATATTTCAGTCTTTCACACATGCCATCCTAAAGTGCTCCAGAATGGCTTTTCCTCTTAGGAAGGTGAAAGAAATGTACCAACATCTCTCAAATACAAAACATATTTCCCCAAAGCTCCATTGAAAACAAACTCAAAAAAGCTTCTCAGATGGAACTCTACACAAGTACAGCACTGTGGTGGTGGGTTGACCCTGGCTGGACACCAGGTATCCAGCACAGCCTCTCCATCACTCTCCCCTCAGCTGGACAGGGGAGAGAAAACAGAATGAAAAACTTGTGGATCGAGATAAGGAGAGAGAGAGATTACTCATGTATTACTGTCATGGGCAAAATCACTTGACTTGGGGAAATTAGCTTAATTTATTGAAAATCAAATCAGAGTAGGATAATGAGAAATAAAACCAAATCTCTAACACCTCCCCCACACCCCTTCTTTCTTCCTGGGTTTAACTTCACTATCAATTTTTTCTTCCTCCTCCACAGCAGCACAGGGGGACAGGGCATGGGTGTTGTGGTCAATTCATCACACATGATGAATTGTCCTCCTCAAAGGGAGGACTCCACACTCTTCCCCTATTCCAGGGTGGGATCCCTCCCGTGGGAGACAGTTCCCCATGTAATTCTCTACTGTGAGTCCTTCCCACAGGCTGCAGTTCCTCACAAACTTCTCCAGCGTGGGTCCTTAATGGATTGCAGTCCTTCAGGAACAGACCGCTTCAGCATTGGTCCCCCACAGCATCACAAGTCCTGCCAGGACCCTGCTCCACCTGGGCTTCCCACAGACTCACAGCCTCCTTCGGGCATCCTCTGCTCCTGTGTGGGGTGTTCTGCAGGCGGTGAGTGGATCTCTGTGCCCTCATGAATCTCCATGGGCTGCAAGGGAATCTCTGCTCTTTTGGCCAGGCTTTTTTCCCCCTTAAATACATTATCCCAGAGGCACCACCACCATCGCCGATGGGCCCAGCCTTGGCTAATGACAGGTATTTCTTGGAGCCAGCTGGCATTGGCTCCATCCAACATATGGGAAGCCTCTGGCTGCTTCTCATAGAAGCCGCCCCTGTAGACCCATGCTACTGAAAACTGGCCATGAAATTCCAATACCAGCATCTTTCAACTCCCTGCCTCCCTAACTTACCCAAAAACAATGTCCTGGAAAAATAAGTAGCTCCTGTAGTTGCTCCTGACAACTGTTGTACTCAGATTTTGGTGAAGTAAGGCAAAAGACATTAGAACCACTGAATATTTGAATTAGACTCAGCAGGTCAATTACTACAAAGATTTTCTGCTCTAGTTGCTTGCAGAGAGATGTGCACTTCTTAAAATCCCAGCTACTTCCTGTTTAATTTATTTGCAAAGCAAGACATAACAATGCAAAAAAATCAATTGAACACAACAATTTTATTGGAGTTCACATGCAACAACAATATGTATGAACACAGGGCTTCTAGCAAGACAAGCAAGCAATCCTGGAGCACTTTTCAAAGATATCTGCTGTTTGCAGTAATGTAGGATGAGCACACAGTCAGTTTAACAGGTTTCCTCCTTGATCAATTATGTAGCCTTTCCTTTTATTTTCCTGAAAGTTTGGGTTTGTTTGGGTTTGGTTTTTGCTTTGGGTTTTTTTTTTTTTACTTAGTTCAATCAATCAGATTTTAAAGGCTGTATCCCTGAATTTCTGCATGTTTGAATTTGGAGCACTATAAATCTCTGCTTTCATATCTCTGTTTCAGTGGTTCCTCTCTATCCCCAGTAGTTTGTCAGGCAGGAGAAGGATGAGAAGTCTATAGAAGCTCCAGCAGATCAAAGAACAGGCTATGTCAGGTCTCCATGGCCTCCACATCCAATATTGTGTTGCAGTCCCCACGGGCCAAAGCAGAACCTACATATGAGAACTTGCACCGAAGAAGTTGCAGAATACCAAAGAATGGATGAAAGCCAAATAAAGTCTGTAGGCTTGAGATTCACAGGAATAAGGGGAGAATTAACACCATTACACACAACCAGAGTTGCTGTATTAAAAAGGGATATAGAAAACAAGACATCTGAGTAAAATTAGTTAAAGCTGCACTGTAATCGTCAATATAAAAATGCATCCTTTAAAAAAATTCCCTCCAGAGATCTTGTATCTTGTATTTATTTCTGTACACTTTTTTTCCGTCTTTTATTCAAATACTTTATATACATTTAAGATACAATTGATATTTAAATTTTGTTCAATCCCTGTGAGGCTCCATGGACAGAAGCAATTCAATCAGAAACAAGGAATGATGTGAAAAGCAGTGAGGGAATTCCTCTTCATTCAGAGCACAGAAAAATTAATATTCACAGGACAGCTGTTAAATAGGGCAGATTTTTTCATTGCTTCAATGCTAAAAGACACACTGATTTGTACAAAGCAAGAATTATATGCTCAAGAAAGAGGGGTGACAGAGCTGAAATTTGCTAAAAGGCAGCAGGGGAGAAAGTGTTCTATTTATTTGTAATGATAAATACCACAGTAAACCACTAACAGCTGTTACTTTATTCACATTAATGATTTTTGATTTTAAAAAAAACAACAACAACTGATTTTGTCAATAAAACAATACACTAAAGTCCTAGTTGCACCCTTGAAAAGTACTGAGAAAGATACAATAATTAGTCAAACTTACCAGTTTACATGCCAGGTTAGAAGGAAATTATCTTAACATTAATGATCAGCAATTAAGTAAACAGCCCAGAAACAGCTAAAGCTGGAAAGTAGAAACAGGAGAAGCCCAAGGCTGGGGAGGACTTTTCCAACATGCTGAGCAGAAATACAGGTCTGGTCAAAGCAACTAGCTTCTTTGTAAACTCTAAATGGTGAGAAATAGCTGGGACCTAAACTATTCAAAGAGCTTCATCTTCGGATGGATTGCCAAGGCATACCTCGTTCTCAACAGGAAGGTTCTACATAATGACACCAGCCTCAGCTCCTTAGTACAACTGCCTGAAAAGAGAATTTAGAAGTACAGGGTAGGAAAAATCCTGTCCAAAGCTCCAACACAGACTGAGATAAGACCACCTTTTTGCCATGGATTGATCCCAAAGCTTCTTACAACATTGAGGTCACGTATTAAGCAATGCAACACCACATCTAAACTCTCCTCCCTCAACGTCAGGACCATATCTTTAGTATGGTATAACAAGAAGTTTTATAATTAGTTTAAGCTGGGAGGAGAAATATGGCCTATTGTTTCTTATCATCTCATCAATCCTTCTGCCAGCTGAGGGCATTAAAATTATAATGTATCTGCCTAGTACTTGCATCAAAATACAAAGAAGACACCAGCAGAAAGGAACTTACATACTTCTCCATATTACACTAGAGAAAATTTCCTATATTATGAGAAAAGAACCCATATTTTCACAAAATCCACAATAATGCAAAAAAAAATTAAAAAATCAGATTTTCCTTCCAAGCCTAAAATGAAATATGGAAAAATGGGTGGGGAGAAGTTGGAAGGGAACATTTACATGAAGTACTTTTCCTCAGAAAAGTGACAGAAATTTAAAATAACATTTGAAATTCTACTCTTAGAGTTGCACTTCAGTTTCTCACACATTTTGACATACTAATTATAGAAAGAAAAGTAATTTTAATTTAAACTTGCATATAAAAATTCCTATAAAATATAGAGATATAACACCCTGATGTGTTACACTGGTTTATAGGATGATTGGTTTTGTGTAGAGTGATGACATCATAGATGATATTTATATTCCGTTAAAGTGGTTGGTAATAATAACAGAGCCTATATATATCCTCACTTTCAAGGTTGTTTGATAACACAGTGCTGTTTCAAAAATTTTATAATTAATCTATGTAGAGATAGTGCGCTGCCAAGGAAAAACAGATATGCATTTCTTCTGTATCAACACTATAAAACTGGGTGTCACTTTAAATCTTATTTCTGGATCACACAAGCTTTTTACTTGCTTACAGATTACTGATAATGACACTTTCTGCTTTTAATTTTGTTATTGTAGGGATATGCAAACAGGAAAAAACCTTTTCCTGAGTACATTGTGTGCACCAATTTAAAGATATACATATTCTTAGTTATGAATATACAGTGCTGATAATCTTGATAAGTAATTTATATGTATATTTCTTCTTCTACTAGAGATTAGTTTTCATGAACAAGTAACTACTGTAAAAATTTCTTTTTTTTCATGTTTCCTAACCAGGTTGTGGAAGAATGCCGCCATGCTGCCATCTATTAATTTTTACACTGCAATGGAAATGGAAAAAAAAAAGTTACAATTTTTAGCAGTTAATAAAAAAAACAAAATAAAAACCAAATCTATAAAACCCTGAATGCAGCTTCAACACTACGAAACCAGGCTCCTTACACCAGAGTCCACATGGAGATAACCCAACTGAGCTGGAGGCAGCCAAACAGAAGAGCTAAACCACCTCTCCAGAGCCAACAAGTTATAACTCACCTCACAATCCCTCTGTTTCCATAAATGTATAATTTTTAACTTTCATTTGTGAGGTAACCTTGCAGACTTACTTCATTTGCAAAAAACCCCCAAAAACCAAAAAAACCGAACAAACCGTAAACTCTTTCATGAGATTCCTGGGATGATTATCTGAAAACAAATACACTATAATTTTACTGTTCTAATACCTTCTCTCTCATGTATCACACACAAATTATCTCTGGATAATTTTTACATAAGTTAAATAGAAGCAGCTACATTCATACACCAAAATGTATCACTTTGATGTATCCCCTTTGAGATTCACTGTATTTTTTATTAGGAGCTGGGAGAAGTTAGAAACAAGGATATGTCCTTTTTAGAACAAGGACTGGCAGATTTATTATCAGTGATTGGAGTATTCAAAGTGCCTATTACCCATGAGAGAGCATTTAGTTCCAATAAAATATATGAGGTTACTTAAGTGCATTAAAAACCAACAACACAGGTGCAAGCGTGGGAGAGTCCTGAGCTGAAGAGGTATGTCAACAGTTGTTCATTAATTACTGAGAAAACAGAACCATTAAAATCCAGCAAACTCAGATTTCTATGCCAACAAAACCAACCCAGACTGGAAATCAGGAAAGTTCAGTTCAAGCTTGAGAAAAGTATCAAAGTTCCAAAAACTGATTTCTGAAAAGTTTACTATAGTTGGGTGATGGCAAAAAAAAAACCCTAAATATTTGAAGGGAGAGTATGACTGAAGTCTTGTCCCAGTTACTTTTAGCTAGCAAGACATTCTGGCAAACTGGTGGCTGCTGGAATGAGATGTAAAATATGTTAATTTCAGAATTAATTTTCCATACAAGCTGAGGGGAATATGAGGTGTAAAATAAATGTTATACTACCCTTTATCAACCAGTCATTCTTATTAGGGCAAAAAGCAATTTAGGTGATAGGCTGAAAATTGGCCAGGGCAGAATGAAGATAAGACCCAATTAAAACAAAAAGCAATTTGAGTTTACTGAATAATCTATAAGAGCAAAGGACAAATTAAAAAGGCTAAATTACAAGTAGGTTTTGCTTTCAGTGCACAACTGGAAGTACTGAAAGAAAACAAACAAAACATTACCAAATAATGAGAGTGGGGTTACTCCACCTTCAGCCTTCAATAGCAAAGGATAGAAAAGGTATTAGCAATTTGAATGGGTTTTTCCATTAAACCAGCTGGTTTTTGTTAAACAGAGGAAAGCTAGGACAAATCAAAATGCATTAAATGACCCAAACCAGACATCAGCCAAAAGATCTAACAGAGTTTATGCCAGCAGCCCTCCTGACCGAATAGGTGCACGTATGTCTGGCCATGCTTCCCCATGTCCCAACCCCATTCCAGGGTTGAGGATGCTGGTTTTCCTTACCTTCTCCTAATCCTTAGCCCTGGCCTCCTCCTTTCACCTTCTCTCTGACAGTCACCGCACCGGAGGCTTCCAAGAAGCAGTGTTTGCACAGGGCGAGCTCCAGGAGTCCTGCTGGAGCCCAGGCAGCCCCGCTGGGCGCTGGGCATCGCCCCGAGCTGCGGCAGGGAGGGAGCAGCAGCACTGCAGCCCTGCCCCAGCACAGCCCTGTCAGGGGGCACCACAGCTTCTTCAGCAAGGACAGATGAATGCAAACAATAACTCAAAGCTGTAGTTGAGGCAGGCTCATGCCGCAGGCATCCTTTTCCCCTGCCACCTAGCCTGGAGACACGGAAACTCTTGCCATAAGAGAAATAACTGATATGAGGTCCCCCAAGTCAAAGATTAATATAAAAAATTGTAATTTTTTTTTAACGGGGAGATCTGGGCAAGTCTACACTCTTGTGTATCTTTCCTGAGGCAACTCATGTGTGTTCAAGAAACATGGGCACTAAAATGAAGGTGACTTCTACAAAGACACTGATTTCATGTCTTACCTGCCCCCATCAGAGTACATAAGTTTTCCATTAACATGTGTCTTTGCTCCATTGCCATTAACATTAGCAATGCCAGTCTGAAATACAGTATCCCAATTCATCAGCCATGTACAAAGCTATAAAAGCATATTAATCTTATGTATTTTTTGGCATATACATTTCACAGTATTCAAAGTAAATTCTGAGTGCTCAGTGGGCAGTTACTGGAATTCCCAAAGGCACTTTGGTGCCTTGGCTGTTAACTGAAAGGATAACTTCACAAGTTTGGTTGCAAGTCAAGCCAGGACCTTCTGGCATTCTTCAGACCTTTATAAAGGTTGCACCACCATAGCACAAGCAAGTCTTTTCTCACCCAGCATAAAGTCCGCAGGCATAATTATAACCCAAAGGTTTCTTTTGAACTTGTGAGGGTGAAACATGACCAGAGAGAAAACAGAATAGTCTTTTTTCCTTCACAGTTCTGAAAACAAGTTCTAATTTAACTACTAATTAATTGCTATAAGTTGCTATAAGTGAGTAAAGATCAAATTGAAAAGTCATGGGAAAATGATAATTTGTAGCAGGATTATCAGTGCCTGATTTATCTTTGAATATACATTTGAGCAAAGTTTCAGCAAAAAACAGAAGTCCTTAATGTTAATATTTTGGTACCCATTTCTCATAGGAAAGAAGGCATATTATTATTGCAGTACTTAGTAGAATATTCTCT
This sequence comes from Pardalotus punctatus, assembly GCA_013400915.1. Classification (NCBI taxonomy): domain Eukaryota; kingdom Metazoa; phylum Chordata; class Aves; order Passeriformes; family Pardalotidae; genus Pardalotus; species Pardalotus punctatus. The sequence continues at coordinate 91,824 of VZTX01027328.1, forward strand.
GCAATTGCTTATTTAATTTCTATTATAGGTAGGTCTCCCCTTACCAGGAAGAAAAAATAAAATGCCAGTAGGAAATGCTTATTAGGGCCAGGGGCTTTTTGGAAAGAAATAAAACATGTGAAATTAATTTAATCTCTTTCTGCCTTGAAATATATTGCAAACAGATTATTATTTTCTTCAATACATTATATAAAACTATTCAAGGATTTGTTTCAACAATAATTGACATGCTGAACCTCATTAGTAAGTAGTTTGCTGCCACTAGTCAGTATTAAAATTGAACTATTTCAATAGATTAGTCATGTTGCTCTGTTGGGCTTTTTAAAAAAAGCTTGATTGCACTGATGTAAATCAGGCAATAAATTTACCCATGTGTCGTGGTTTGACCCTGGCCAAATACCAGGGACCTACGACGTCTGCTCTCTATGCTCTCTCCTGCTGCATTTATGCAGAGGAGAGGAATCAAACTAACACAAACACACTGGACTCATGAGTTGAGATGAGGCAGTGGTGGGGAGGGGACGCACGAAAAACATGAGCAAACAGGTGAGAAACTTAAGTTGAAAAGTGATTTATTAACTTAACAGAGTCGGAAGATAAATGAGAGGTAAAAATAACCTTTTAAGACACCATTTCTCTACTCACCCCCCTTCCCTCTTAAGACACTGTTCCTCAGCTCACCCCCTCCCCTCCTTCAAACAACCAGCAGCTCCGGGTGGGGGGCAGGGTATGGGGTTTTTTCTTAGTCAGTCCATCACCACAATTCTTCTGCTACAAACACTGTTTCTCTGCTCACCCCTCTCCCTCTTAAGACACCATTTCTCAGCTCACCCCCCTCCCTCTTTCACACAACCAACAGCTCCGGGGTGGGGCAGGGTATGGGGGTTTCCCTTTGGTCAGGGTCAGTCCACCAGGGAGAAGAGTCCTCTACTCAGCCATGGGGTCCCTCCCACGAGAGACAGTCCTGTGTGAACTTCTTTGGCGTGGGTCCAATCTCACGAGCAGCAGCCCGGCCGAAATCTGCTGCAAACACGAGTGCTTGTCCATGGGGTGCAGGCTCCCGAGCCGAGGCCAGGTTTTTTCCATCCCGGGGCCAAGGCCTTTCTCTCTCGTCCACAGCCTTTGCAACTCTCAGTCTCTGCTGGGACTCCCACTGGATCACAGCTTCCTCCAGGCATCCCCCTGTTCTTCTGGCGTGGGCACCTCCCCACGGGCTGTGGGTGGATCTCTGCACCCCCCTGGACTCCATGGGCTGCAGGGGGACCACCTGCTCCCCCCATGGTCTTCACCACGGCCGGCAGAGGGTTTTCAGCTCCGGCGCCTGGAGCACCTCCTCCCCCACCTTCTCCACTGACCTTGGTGTCTCCATGTTGTTTTCCCTCACATATTTTTACCTCCTCCTCCTCCTCTGGCTACAAAGAAGTGCGTGCACCCATTGTTTTGATTTCTTCTTAAATATGTTTTCACAGAGGCGTAACTAACATCTCTACTTGGCCCAGGTTTGGCCAGCAGCATGTCCATCATCTTCAGAGCCATCAGAGAGTGGCTCTGCTGGACAGGGTGAAAAACTTCCAGAACCTTCACACAGGACACACAGGAGCCATCTTTGTGCCCCTCCCTACCCACTAGCAAAAACTGGGCCAAGTAAAACCACCACACCATGTGAAGACAGGAATTCAGTACTATGTTTCACCAATACTTTTCAATATTCAGTTATTCTCCATTTTGACAATCACTCTACTAGCAAAGTTAGTTGCTATCCCTGCAGAACGAAACCACCAAAACAGTATGAAAATAAGTTATATGAGATTTTTAACAAATAGGGTAGCTAAAACACCAGCCAATCTTTATTCACTCTAGAGTCAAACTAATTTTTGGTTGCATTTTTTTCACATTGTGTATTCATTTACATGAACATCATGGAGGTATCACTTTCTCTTTGTACAAGTGACTGCAGTGGTAGAGAAGGCAACACAGTTTCTCCACTTGCAGATCAGAGAAGTGTTATCAAAAGAAGAGTGGGACTTTACAATTAAAGTTTCAGCAACAAATAAGGTAACTCAACAGAAACAGGAACAGTCCAAGAGCAGTGTATTCCATAAAACCATATTTAGTTTCTTTACTTCTATACACGTAACTTCTAGGGAGCCGTGCTGTGCTGGCTTTTCTTTAGAAGGAGGGAGGCAGCTGCAGCACTTCACTTCTCTGCTGCTGTGGCTTCAAAGAGCCCATTAAGGACACAGAGCTCTGCTTTGATACCAGTGCCACATCCTTGAAGACAGGCAGACAATGGTCTGCCCTTCAGGTCATACAAGCGGAGTCCCTCTGGATCACAAGGACAGACCTGCCCTACGTCAGACTCTGGGAAATTGAACTCTGGAGCTTCTATTATAAATTGCCATTTTGCTCCTTATAAAGTCACTCTACCTTACTAAAACAAGCCTTGGCATCCCAAAAGTCACTCAAGTAGCATAAGAATTACTAGGCTCAGTGAATGCACTACCTGTAACAGAGCTGTTTATAGGGCTGACAAACACAAATCCAAAATGTACCACAGGATTATGTTTTGGCTGCAGTTTATACAACTTCAGAGATAACAGTTTCCATCCTCTCTCTTATTTAAAAAATTTAGGAGAAAAAATAGTAATAGGAATTTGCTTAATATTTAATTGTGTTGTTGTTTCATTGGTTATTTTTTTTGCATTATCACACACATTTGGAGCAACTATTCAGTCCTGAAGACTTAACGATCTTCATCTGCAAAAGGAGGATTGCCACATTTTAGTAGTCCTCCTTGTAACTCTGTAGTACTGCTTCAGGTCAGTTGTGAGCTAAAGTTCACAAAAATGAACTGGATAGGGTCTTGTAGCAAAAATTTTACATAACATTTCCCTTATGATTTCTAGAACAGGATTTGCCACTGCTCAACAAAGCACTGTGAGGCTAAAAGTAATCTATCAGCCCTTACTGTTCCTTTCTGGTAAGCTGTTTTCTTCTGTTACTCTCTGTACTGGAAGACAGCAGTTGGATTTTGAGACACCTAAACATTGGTATCACACCAAGCTGTCACATGAATTACAGCTGTTCTGCAGATGAGGGTGTCTCCCCATTCATCCCCCAGCCCCTCATTGTGGAAAGTCAGAGCTGCAGATTGGATTGCAGCTTCTCATGACATGACTATGCCAGCCCTCCCGCAGGCTGCAAAGACCTGACCTTTCAAAAGTAAAAATAGAAAACTGAATTCCCTGGAGAGAGAACACAGCTAGAATTTGAGGCAGGAGGATATTTATTTTGTTTTCCTATCAATTAAATAGATTCCTTAGACCACATATGCCCTTCAAACTCTGTTAAATTAATAACATTAAAATCTTAATTGGTAACCAGCCCCCTCTACTTCCCCCAGGCAATTACAACAACAAAATTAGACTCAGGTAACTCAATTAGACCTCAGCCTAACCCAGCACTCTCCGAGAGGTCTCTAAGCAAAACTCTCCATGAGCTTGATGAAAACAGCATTAGGATTGCTTTGTTGAGGTCAAATAGCATATGCTTGCAATAATCCTTGAAGGCAAAATGATGCCTCGTTGTTTATAAACCTCTCCACCTGGCACTTGAATGTCTCATCCATTCTCTCACAGAAATTCTGCTGATCTGCTAGGTGCAGTATGAGGTTGACCGGGTGCTTTTTTTCCCTTCAGTCATGCTCCTTCCCCAGACAACCCTGCTTCAAACACATACGTGAAGCACAAGGCGCCAGGTAGCAGCAATACTGAGCCGTGTTTCAGCAATACGCCCTGCCTTTCCTCTTCTGCACATCCCCCCTTTACCACTTGAAAGCAGAAGCACGGCTTTACCTCACATATGAAAACACAATATGAACAAGAAGGAGGTGTAAAAAAGGGGCAGGTTCAAATATCTGCATAGTCAAGGCCTCAGACCTCAGTCTAAGCAAACTTGCAGCCATTTTAAAATGAATCCTTGGCCCCTTGCCTCTAAAGGGAGCCCAGAATAAGGCACAGAATCATCAGTGTATACACTGGGAGAGGTAGGTGCCTCCAACCAGCCATCCTGTTCCCTGAAAAGTTGATGTGTTGCATGTTGGTTTATGTTCACTAGCTAAAACCCTGTGACTTTGCTATGGAACAAGAATTTTCTTGCTCTTGGGAAACACCCTATCTCTATGTTACCACCCTAGACTTGTAGCTATCTGCTCTACAAACACGTGATGACCGTGCTCCTTGCTCCCTGGTATCCCACAGCTGCAGAAGGGGTAGGAGGTGCCACCCCTGGTGAAATAGGCGGTAACCAGTGCAGTTTTCCAGGCTAGGAAAGCTGATGGCCTGGGCTTGCTCCCCTTCTCTGGGCAACTGCTCTGTCTGCTCCAGTTATGCAGAAAGTGGGAGGCACAACCAGACTGAAGGCAAGGCTTCTAAAATTGTATGTGTTTGCAGACATCCAAAAATGGGTTCGAGTTCTTGACACAAGTTCACAACCTCTTTTTTGAGGCTAGACATTAAAACTCCAGAAAGGAGCAAATAAATGTTCAGACATAACTCTGTACTCAATGTTCCCTGTAACTAACTTAGAGGAGATTCCTGTTTCACAAGAGCTGGTTCAAACCCCCTTTCAGGCACTTAATTCTTCCCATTATCTGTGTGAGGAGCCTGGATGCTTTAATATATGATTGCAATTTACTCCAAGCACTTAGAATGTGGGCATTGGAGCACCTAATTCATGGGCATTAAGCCCTTTATTATATCTGCCCACCATCAGTAACTTACTGACACAAACAAAATTGATATACACAAGGGTTAAAAGGATTGACAGAAACCTACATTACAGATTTGCACCAGATGAACCAGATTGATTTTTAAATTCGCTTGATTAAATGGGTGTACTTTTTCAAGACTGATTCATTTAGCAATTTCTCCCTTTAAGGCTTCACTGGTATTTCACATACAGTGACTAATTACTTTTCAGAACACTGTGTACTTGTTCCCTGCTTCTGTGGACTTTAGCGACTTCTGCACAGTTACTACGTCTGGGTAAAGAGGGTATAAAGTGCTATTCTGCTTGACAGTATTTCATAGCACCCTGCAGGGATGTGTGAGGGATCACAAAAGGGGCAAGAGAGTGTCTGACAACTGCTGTTGGAGGTGGAGCTGCAAACAGTGGGAAATACACTGCCAAAGCCTTCCCAGGTGGTGGGGCTGTCATACTGGCTCTGCAGGGTGAAAAAAGCAAAGTCATGTTGGGAGCAGAGCCTAGAGGTGGTTGAGCCCTTGCTATGGAGAGCACAGAGCAGGAAGAGGAGAGGGAAGAAATGCAGCCCTCCACCACTTGCCCACTCCACCACCATCGCGCTGTAGGGCACAAAACTGTCTCCAGGATACCTGTAGGACTTGTGACAGCCATGGACAATAAGTGATGATTAAATACCTGCTCTTCCCCTTTTCAGCATTCTTTTTATGCTAAACTCTTGAACCCTTCTGCTCTACCACTGTACCTGGTGTTTACTTCACCCCCTTTCTTAACTTCATAGGCAGTTTTTGTGCAGCTGTGTCTAAGGTTTTCATAGCTTGCTTTATTTTTTGCCATGCCTCCTTCATGTACAAGTGGATTTCAGTATAAAAGTCTGCCAAGTCTTCAAAAAACCCGCTGAACATTTTACTCCTCAGTGAAGTGCATGTCAGTATAAAATCTGCAAAGTCTTCTAAAACCTCCTAAAACTTCTCCCCCACAGTAATGCCCACAGAACCTGGGTAGGCAGCAGGTTTGGCTGGCAGTCACACCATTATCCATTATGCTCACTGCCAGTTTGTGCTTTCTGCTCCTTTTTTATTTTATATCTGTGCTGTGCTTTAGCTTACACAGGAACTGTTTACTTCATGGGACAGGGACTGAGTTTGTGTTCACAGAATCATACAGTTTTAAGGTGTCTACAGCTATGAATTACCTGATTTTTACTGTCTACTCTTTCCTTATGCAAAAGGGAATGTACTCAGGTGTGCAGATGCTCCCCTCCAGAGGAAAACGGGGCTTGTGGACCAGTGTCAAAATATGTTTGCAATGGGCAGTTAGTCCAACTGAGAACTCACTTAGGCTGTGCCTTCTTTGACAGGTGCAGGGAGATTTGCATTCCCTCCCCTCATGCTTACCCAGCGGCAGAAGCCCAGAGGATACAGCTCTGGAAGAGCTGACACAGCTGGACATGAGCCAGCACAACTCTGGCTTTAGCCTATATGTGCTTGTCTAACATGGGCACAGTAACTGCCCCACACAGGCCTCCAACAAAGATGTTCAGGTCTCCGAATTCATCCAAATTATGGTCATCATATGCTGCCCTAAATTGATCATCTCATTAAAATTAATGCACCATACTAATGTATTTATCTAAAACCAGTAGTCTTATGCTGCCAGTGCTGTCATAAGCAGGATTAACAAAGACCATGGTCAAAAGAAGCCCTGTAGAAGTGTGTACAAAGGGGATCTTATTTCTTAAACGTCAGGACTTTACTTATTGTAGTGGTTAAACTCACATGCCCCATAATGCCAAGAGAAGTAAAACTGGGACAAAATGCCCCCAGAGATGTGTCTCCAAAGCACTGAGATATATTCTTTTGCACTCTGTTGCAGTGTAGGAAACCTGGCTGATGCACCTCATGTTAGCGCCAGCTGACCCAAGCACACACAAGAGGAGTCTGGTGTCTCTAAGCCTTCCCAAGCCAGACTGCTCATTTCAGAGATGAACATTTTTTGTTTTATTTTTTTAGTCTCCTTCCTCTCCTGCTTTGGAGTTGCTAGAAATGCCAAAATTCACTTCAGGTATGCTCACAGATCTTCTCATAAGGTTCTGTACTAAACAGACAAAGTTCTCTGAAAAATTCACTTTCATTTTCTTCCACGTAGCCAGGTGGGGCTGGAAGGGCAGTTTATAGCTACAACTCCTCTGTTACTTGAAGGCAGCTTGAAGCCAATTTTGAAATTTCCGTGGCTGTTAGTGCCACCACATGTTCCCTGCTAAAGCTGCAGGAGCCGCTTGCAAATGTACATAACCTCTGTTCTGACCAGCACACGGCTCAGTCTAAAGGAATAAACACTAACAGCTCAGTGAAGGAGAGCTGCCTGCCAACAGCAGCTCCAACTGGACTCTGCTGCTGACTGAAGGAATGGAATTCCTGTCCCAGGGTCCTCAGCTACAGAACAAGCCCACACTGTGCTGATGTAATACTTACAGAACAACATAACAGTGTAAACCCTTGTCGTACTCTAACAACTGACTTTAACATTGATGGATAAGATGTGAATCATAGTGGAATTCAGTTAAACATTTCTAAATTGTTACAAACACTGACCAATAGAAAGAAAGGTAAGAAAAGTCATGCCTGACCTCAAAGAGATGATGCTACAGAGACAAGGGCTTTTCAAGGTAATGTAGCTACAGAGGATAGGAAAGGAGGAAGTGGACAAGGCAAAAAAAAGTATGAAAATTTAACTAAGAAAGGAAAAAAAGCCAAGAATAGGAAAGCCTTTACAGAGGGGGAAAATACAAATAAAAAAAACCCCCAAAGGTTGAGGAGAATCAACACACCCCATAAAAACAAACAAATGCAGAAAACAAAACAAAAAACAAACCAGCACAAATAAAAAGAACAGAAATAAAAAGCTCCCCAAATATTTGCAAGTGGTTTTCCCACAGTGTTCTTGGTTCTTCCTATTAACATTTTGTGTTCATTCCTAATGTACTATTAAGATCACAAGATGTGGTTAATCTAATATGGAAAAATATAGATACCCTCCTTGCTAAAAAGCCCAGGAAAAACACAAAATAAGTTCTAGAATAGGACTGGTTTCTGCTTTTCCATTAGTCTCACAAATTTGAATATTAAATGGATATGATTTCAATACATAATGATTTTATTCTCTTTTTCCCAACCAATCACCCATTAGAATTCCTGATATATTTTGTCAGACACCACTCTTATGAGTTGAAAACACTTGATAAAAGAAGACACTCCTAATATTTAAATAACCACTGTGTGATTAATCTCAGTTTTGAGGTTGTTCTCCTTTATGATTGACAAAGTTAGCACTTCCATGGTCCCCTCTCTGTGTTCATGTTCTGATTGGACTAATGACTTTGACATGACATAGATTTTGTTGTCCTACTTTCTCCTTTAGACAGTAATTCACCTCTTCCTCTGACAATTAAGATTTATCTTGGAAAATTACTAAACTATACACTATATTGAACATAAGCCACAACAATTTTCCATTCAGTTTGCAGGCCCCAGAGGAAACTGCTAGCATGTGCATATTGCACCCTCCATAAATGAGTGCATGAATTATACATCAACATTATACATCTCAATTCTTTTTAGATTATGAGTTGTTTATAGAGTACATCAAGATTATACTGAATTTAGCATGCAAAGTCACACAAAGCCTGTCTAGCTGAGTGCATAATAAAGGCACCAGATCACATCTTCAGAGAACATTGCTACACCATTTACAAAAATAGAAACAATGGAAAGCTTCAAAAAGCAAAATACAAAGAGTTCACCTGCATATCAGAAAAGCTCCAAGGCTCCACTGACAGACCATCAACAAAAACCAGCAAACATAACTGTATCATCATAGGCCTTAAGTGTATGAGTGACTATCTAGTCTAGTCTACTAAAACATCTAAACCTCACATCTTTTCCTGGAAATCCATAAAAGTTAGCAGTAGATGTGGATTTTCCAAATGCATATTTTTTCTGATCATGAATGGAAGCTATTATAAACCTTCAAGGTTACAGAGGCTACAATTTTATGATCCTGAAAACAAAGATTTCAAGCAAGGGAGAATCCACCTTTCTGAAGAACTAATCCAAAAGATCAGTTTTCTTGGCATAAGCATGAAAAGATTTATTTTCAGAATGTAAACAGCTATATTCCAAGAAGCAAATTTCAAGGACTTCAGAAAAAGCAAGAACATCAAAAAAAGGAATCCATGTTAGTAACGCTGGGCAAATGGGTAACGGGATTATGAAGAGCTTTACCAAGTACATACGTGAAAGAGTAATAGGTCAAGGATTGGGGCAGAAACTACCAATGATTCAAAAATTACTACAGACATTTGATATTGAACAGAGTCTGGAAATCCAAGCATGTGGTAAGAGAAGATGAGCCACTAATATAAGTAGACATATTCAAGTAAAGGAAAGCATGAGGACCTTCATATTTAGATGAAGTGCTGGGAAAAGAGCATTAGACTGCTTTCTCTGTACTTGGGGAGAGCAACCACTGAAAGGAGGAATCAGAACATATATCCCACTCAAAAAGATAGATTTGAAAATTAATGTCAGATGGAAAAAGACATTTTCAAACTACGATTCCCAAAAGCCTAATTTTAGTGATCAAAAGAAAGGCTGCCCCTAATTTACCAGCACCATTAAAGTAAATTTATATACTGAACACTAGAGGTAGAAGACATTTTTTGAGATCAGAAATTACGAGAGGAAAGGCAAATCTTGAATGAATTACAATGGGTTTTAATTAAGTGGATCGTTTTAATGTTTTTTTAATTAAAAAATCGTCGTTCCAAAATTACAGTTTCATTCCCAGTCAGAACAATACATTTAATGTGGAGTAAATCCAAACAATTTTAAATCTGATTTTTATGTTTGCCCCACAATAATATCTATTACTCACACAAGTCTGGTAAGTATCTTTTGTTCAGATGAAGGAAGGAGTAATTAAATATTCCCATGTGTGATGACACCTGAAACAGAAACTCCTGCCTAAGGCTAAAGTCAGTATGGTAAGCAGTTAAGCCAGTTCAGTCAAAAGGCTTCTCTGATTTCTCAGTTGATTGCCAGGCAATGGGTAGAGGCATAGATGTTTTTAGCTCTGCATTATTAGAGGCTGAGGAAAACCAAAACACTAAAAGCAGCCCAGCAGACAGCACAAATTGTGTTCATTGGGAGCAAATGCGGGGCTCAGGGCTGTACAGAACCACTTGGAAAGTCATACTTGGCTATTACAAGTTAAAAAGTTGCTTGTGGAAGTCTATTGTACACTGTGTTAGAGGAATTAAGCTAACAGAGTTGCAACAAATAATTACCAAGAATTATCAAAATCTGCTAATGATAGAAGGAAGACAAAAGTGCTTCCAAATATTGCGCCAAAGGACAAGGAATTACTATGAGGCCATTGTCCAGAAAAAATATCCATATGAAAGGGCATAAAACCAAAGAAACAGAACCTTGCAGTCCTCATCTGGAGTGGCCTCCCAGGTCACAAGACCCTCATGAATATGCACAGTGAAGGGGGAGAATGATGCATCCACATACACAGAAAATATTTATACATATCTATGTATGTATAGAACCCTTACTTCTGCCTTGGACCAGGCCTTTGGAAAAAGACAATTTGCATTAACAGTAGGCCTGGCTATGCAGCACCATTCAGGTTTCTATGTCATTTTTTGTGCCATGCTTTCAAATCATAACACAGCACGAAAGAAAAAAAAACAGAAAAGAAAATCAAAAACAAAAACATAAACAAAAACAAAACCAAAAACAAACAACAAACAACAACAAAAAAAGAAACCAAAAAACCCAACCACAGCAACTCTCATGTAGAGTCCATCCTATTTTTCCCAATAAGAGTTGCATATGCATTCATTCATCATCAAGTCCATGTTCTTTTATACATGAAGACAGGCCTCAAGTTCCTCCTCAGTCTAGCACAGAGAGTAATGAGATCAGAAGTGATCCTGGATCAGACTCCAAGAAAGTTCTACCTCATCCCCTGACTTTCCTGTTGTGATAATCAGATTCTTTGTACTTGAGTTGACAGCTGCTGTCTTAACACAGATGCATACCATAAAATGTCTTTAAGGGCCTTATAGAAGTGGAAGGTGATCTTGAACTTAATGTATTTATTTAGTGGACAGAAGTAAAACTGTGAAGGTAAGATAGGTCACACGCTCATGGAAATTTCTGTACTTGATGAGATGTATTTTTGACAGCACTGAAGAAGACAGGAGAACAATCCCCCTGTCTGGGATTCAGCCATCAGCAGGGATACATAGGCACCTCAAGGGCACAAATACCAAACAGAAACAATACTCTTACTTTCTGCAAGCTCCCACTCGTATCACCAGAAACAGATCTTTCATATTATCCCTGCCTTTGCTGTAGATTGTGTGTTAATAGAGGAAATGATGGAAAAAGAATGGCAGTAGACCTTGAATGCATCAGACATAAATGTTACTTCTCTTAATAAACAAGAGAAAAGAAAGCTTATGACTGATTTATGTTCATAAATATTTGTTTCCTAAGGAAAAATATCCTCCTCAAAAAGAGAAGTTAGTAATTTAAACTTTGTTCAGCTTTTCAACTTTGTTCTTTTCTTATGTAGAGAACTTCTCACAAAAATAGAATCTTTTAATTCTCCCATTGGATATTTAATAAAAGATTACTGTTTACTAACTACTTAGGCCTAGAAAGAAAATTTTTTACTTCCAGTTATCAATTTTTTTCAGCTCCTTCTTTTAGAATTTGGAGCAAAATTGTGTTACAAGAGCATGCAATTTAAAGACTATATTTTTCTTGGCATTAGCCACAGAACCTCTACTTGCATAACAAAGCAACATCAAAATGTATCTGATCTGGTTCATGTTGGTATTTGGCATCCATGATGTTTTTATCTACAGAAGATCAGAAATGTTACATCCAAGGACAGAAATCAGACTACATAAGGGTCTGCTCTTCCCAAGTTACTAGTAAAGCAATTGGACAAATACAGAGCTTAGATTTTGGCAGTTTTTTTGTCTCGTGTTATAGATAAATCCAGTGCTTTTATGCATTACATACTAAAACCACTGTAAACAATGAAAACTCGTGAAAGCCTGTGAAAACTTTGAACCGGTTTGGAGTTAGCAGACACATTTAGTCTGGCAGCTCCTAATTACATCATCAGCTGTTTGCCTGCTTTTAATCCCTGATGTTAACATCTTACTACCCTAAGCAAATGGCCACCCACATACCTCACGCTGGCAAACATTGGTCTTTAGTATTCTGCCCATCTACTGATATTTACTTCTAGACTTGTGTTTTTAGGTAAAACACGTTTCGTGATTGATACTCTGCTCTGTGTGTGGCTGTACATCAAAAGAAATACGTATTCTTCACTTATGTTTGCTCAGAAATAGTAACTCACATGTTGTAAAATTATGGAAAAGAATAAATTGTATTTTTAAGATATGCTGGCAGACAAGCTGATATGGGGGAGTTTAGTGCCTACTACCATCCTGGTTTTGATGCATCTGTGACAATTTTCTGTGATGCAGGAAATACTCCACAGGCCTAAAATGGTACACAAAGCCACTCTTGAAAGAGGGCAAATCACCAAAGATCATTTAGAATTAAATAGTGGGACAGTTATTTTCATTTCAGGACATTCTCTTTGTTTTACATCAGCAACTGTCTCACATGACTGAAATATCATAGGTTATTCCAGGATAAGGAAGAGCACCTAGCCTCAGCTTTTTCTTTTTAGACTTAAATTCCTTTTTAATTCCATAGGAATGGCTCCCCAAAACGTAGGATTACTGTTGGATGTCCAGGATTCCATTAAATTTCCAAAATATTTTTAACCCTCGACACAGTGTTCCCAAGTGTAAGCAAAGTTGCATGAAGCAGAATTATTTTCTTGTCCTTAAAAGCCATATTCTATTTATATATCTAGTACAATATTAATTTTTTGCAACTTCATCACATCATGAACTCCTGTCTCATTTGCTCTGCATCACCCTCCAGTCTTCCTCTGCATTTCTGCAACTTATGATTAGGGAACTGGCCTTAAGTAAAAATAACCAACTCAATCAACCCTTACCCAGAATTTTGAGAATTCAGACAATCCAACAGAATATTCCCCTACTCTCCCAACTCCATCTTCTCTAGTCACACTGCAAATAAGCACATTTACTCCTACCACACAGTAATCCTATTATAATTACTTCTCAGAAAACTTTTGCTGTGGGTTGAGAGGAAATAGAGAAGAACATAAAAAAAACTGAGCCAGAGACTCCAGTCCTATCAGGGAAAGGTAAGTGTTCCTTCAAGCACCTGACACAATCCTGCCTTTCTTTACACCTCAGAGTAGAAATAAGAACTGCTGCTTTATTATCCTTTGCTCCAGCACCTTTTCATTAACAACTCCTATCTGAAGCATTTCATTACTATCTCTGGTTTCCCTCAAAGCCCCACACAGCTGGAAAATTCCTGCTTGGTGGCACGTGGGCCATTTTCTTCTGCTTGGCAAGGGCCCTACACTATTAAATTCAGAGTATGCAGAAGTTACATTCTATATTGTATTTCTGCAATCAATACCATTACAAACTTACACATAAAGCAGAGCAAGATGACACTTACTTTATATGATTCTAAAAATTGATGCCTCATGAAAATCAAGAAAATAAAACAAAACCCAGTTTACACCATGATTCACTTTTTGTCAACAAGGTTAACTGCTGCAAATTCAGCTTCCTGATTTGAAAGGCAGGCTACTCGGTCTCTCTTCTTCTGAGTGCATTCCCACCAAGCAGCAAACTTGTGAAAAAGGAAACACTATGGTCAGCTTGTTTCTACTCATGTTATATTGCACATGCTGAAAAAGGCAAAGGGATCCTCATCCCTGGAAGTTTTCCAGACTTGGCTAGACAAAGCCATGGCTGATCTGATTTAGTTCCAGGCAGCTTCTGCTTCAAGCAGGAGATGGGGTAGATGGTATCCACAGGCTTCTTCCAAACACTCCTGGGAATCTGGTCTGTCTGTGAAAATGGTAGGAAAGTCAGCTGTATCCCAGTGTTTTATGTATGTCAAATACTGAATAAGGCAAGAGGAGAAAATGCATCTAAGAATAAAAACAGTCAAAGGATGCCTTGTTTTTCCTGTCTCACAACAGCAACAAGAGCCAGGAGCAGGCAGAAAATACAAAAGATCTTTTTCTCTCTGGCAGCTTGGGTGGGTGACTCACAGCAAGTAATGAACTCTTTGCATACTGCTCCTGTCAGCATTGAGCAAATTCTCCTTTGAGCCCTGACCTGGGCCATGTAACTGCGGACAGAAAGAGGGAGCTTGGCTTCTTTCTAGCAGTTTTGTCAATAAGACATAATGTCAAGGACAGCTGAGGACAGCAATCACTGAAATTTAGACTTTGCAAAGCAGCTAAAAACCAAGTGACAGGAAAGCAGGTTGAGTAAATCCCAGCATTCTCATATCTCACAGCCACTCTGAATTGCAGCATGCTGAGTCTCTCTCAAGATTTTCTTCTAAGAACTCAGAGTGCCTTTGGATCCCTTTACACCTACCTACTGCAAGCCAGAAAAAAAAAAAAATTATGTGTGTTCTTGTACTTCTCCAGCAGCTAAGCTCCCCACCAAAATTTGCAGCTTCCCTTGTGACTTCTAGCTTACAAATCAAACCTAAAGATTGAACAAAGGCAGTGTTTGCTTGTGGGGTGCAGGAAAACAGGATTTGAGTACGATTTTGTAATTATCTCGTTTTTGTCCGGCTACTCTATATGTAATTGCACACAGTCACTGAGGCACTGATGGCACATTTCACTTAGAGTGCCATGCATTTACACAGTGCTTATATACACAGAGGTATCTGCTCACATTCACACTCTTCCAGAGTAATAGGAAGACAAGGTCTTGCTGTAAAGATTTGGTTTTAAATTTCCACTTGTGTTCTCAAGAACTTATGAATTTGTGTATCAGCTAAACTTGCTGTTATATTTATTAGATGCAGGCAGTTTAATTGTATTTCATTAGACCTTCATCCACGGGTGCTGCTCTTTAGTCTCCATAGCTCAGATGCCACCATGCCAGTGTCTTGCTTCTCCATGTAAATAGGATTTTTCATATACATGTGAAGGCAATGAGCAGTATGGCTGTGACATCTGCTCCAGTGCAGCTGTAGCTCCAGCTGATTTTCTTTCCTGGGGTAAATGAACAGCACAATACTTAGATTCTGGGGGGGGCAGTGGCAGGATGGTGAGTTTACTGTAGACAGTACCTTCAAAAACACCAATAATATCAGTTACTGGTTTTGAAACAAGTTGTTTCACAAGAAGTATAATTTAAGAAGCATTCCCAAAATTTCTCAAGCCTAAGAATGACAAACCTGTGTTTTCTAGTCTTTCCTGTATACACAGTGTGTAACTGCACACCAGGTAGAACAAGAGCATCTCATACCTGCTTTGCACAGCTCAAAGGTAAGCATGACCATTTCTACATTGCACAGGCTTTATGACTGGAAGGATCAAAGTGACTGTTAATATTCAGTGCAGGGCTGGTGGAAGCTTTTGGCTTCATACCCTGCAATGATCCTTCTTTCCCACATTCTGGAAATGGCTCAGGAAGGGGCAGCACACTTTCCTCTATCTTAAAGACTTCCTCCTTCATATTAACGAATAAAATATTTTGAAAAGAGAGGTGCCTTTATTCCATGCTGAAACAGTCCTTCCTAAGAAGTCCCTTCCTAACTTTTGCTTTCTGACCCTGTAATTCAAGTCTACTTCAGTTTTCAGAGCAGTAAACTTAAAGTTGCACATGAAGTAGGATGACTTATGGATGCTGAGAAGAACACACAATATCACAGAATCTCCTGTGACTGTGGCAGATCAGTCCTAGTGACAGTGTCTCCTTTCACCACTCCTAAAACAGCCCGCAGACACCATTAGTGACCCAGCTGCCACCCAGGCATTTGTCCATTTGAAACTGCTCCTGACAGATAAGAAGCTACTGAAAAGCAGTAATAAGAAATTAATTCTTTTAAATTCCAATTAGGACAGATCTGAATCTGTAACTTCAGCATGAAGGAGAAGGAATTCTGTAAACTTCCTACAGGAAGTTCCAAGGAAAGCTGCATGATATCAGTGGTTGCCCCCTTTCTGGCAGCCAGTCTCCGCTCAAGGTCAGGTAAGAGCAAAACAAATGAATACAAAAGTAATTATTTAAGGGAAAAAAGAGGCAACACCAACAAGACTTGGAATTTTAACTGTCATGAAAGGAGTTTATGCGTATCTTAAAGATGCAAATGTTGGTAAATAAACACCTATGTTTTCATTTGAAGATAGAACTACTGATCTGTTTCCCCTTGCTGTGTTTGTTGTCTAATTGATCACTTATCTGGCTGATTTGATTTAATAGTGCTCCTGGCATGTGATCTTTCCTCCTCTTGGTTTCTATTTCTCAAATTTTTAGAGCATATTCGAAATAAGTTTGCAATTCTTTTTTCTGATTGCAGACCACTCTTACAGTATCTCTTCTAATGTTAAAGACATTATGAGCTTTAGAAAAATGTCCTGTTCCTGTTTTCAGACTCTAAGTACTGTATTAATTTCATCACTTTCCATACACCAGTAGGAAATCTACAGTTTTTACTTGCAGGAGATCTGCAAGTACTATAATTCAGCTTCACCAGTATAAATCAAAAAATCTTTGTGAAACTGCAGTCTCATACGTACTATATTCACTTAGACTATAAACTTAAAATCAGTCTGGTGAAATCTAGAAAAATAGATATTTCACATAAGTTTTAATTTTTGCTTTTCTTCTGTGGTTCATTAGGTCACTTCCAATCATGTACAAGGTATATTGTAAATTTTTTTTAAATAAATAATACTTGGCTAAAGTTACCATTTCAAACTATGTACTCTTCAAAAATTAAGTACTAGTTTGCAATTCAAATACCAAATTGGGAGTGAGAAATCATTGAGTAACAAGAGCAAAAACCTGATTTATGGCTGAGCTCTTCATTACTTTGCTTTGCCTTAAAACTCAATTGGCAGGCAACAACTTCTTTCTCAACTATTCAAAGATGGTTAAATGGATGCCTCAAAGCTTGTGGTGTAGATTAAGATGCTTAGTTACTTTTGGAGGGTATCCTGGGAATTACAGGATTTCTGTGTCTCTCTAGCAGAGGTGCCCCTGTGCCAAAAATGGCTGAAAAATGAGTCATAACCACATTAAATACAATTACAGGGATGGTAAAAACAGGGTAAAGTACCAATAATTTGTATACAAGATTGAAAATTTGGTTGNTAAAAAAAGGGTAAAGATCAAAAATTTTTTATACAAAATTGAAAATTTGTTTTTTTTTTTTTTTTTTGTTTTGTTTTTTGTTTTATTCTGTTTACAAATCTCTTTGATTGCAATCTCTCCTGGTCTTCTTATTTAAGAACTCAACCCTACAATTATGTTTATAAATGAATTTACATTTACTTCTACCTATGTGAAATTATAAAACTCACAAGAAACAGTGAAGGATTAAGTGAGAATGTACTTCCTCTGAACACATTGACTACTCTTCCTGCAGTCGGAAGGCACCCTCTTCCAAAACCATCAAGCTATTTTGCATATTTATCAATCAAGATTTACATTTACACACCAGATGTCAACATGTAATCTAATGGCCATTACCAGTTTTGTGTTAGAAAAATGACAGATTACATTAGTTTGGAGCCAACTGCTTGTAAAACTGTTGTAAAAAGAGTACACGCAGAGGAATAGTGATCACAAATCACTTACTAAGCATATTGACCCAAGTCTTGCCACTGAGTTTGAGATTCAAATTTAGACCTGATAAGCACCTGCTGTCAGAAGTGGTAGCTGCTTATGTCAGTCATCTCCAAGACCCAGCAAGCACATGTGAATTCAGCAATCTCCAGTAGCAAAAGAAGACTTCAGACTATAGTCATTTGCTTGTCACCTTCATTTAGGTGCCAGGTTCTTCAGGAAGAGGAGTCTCAGAAACATTCACAGTTGACCTGCTAACAGGTCGGAACAACAAGTGTTATAGTCACTGAGCATATATCCCGGAGTGGAGAGAATGAAGATAATTTGTTTAAAATAAAATTCTATTAAGAATGTGACTCACTGAAGACTAGCAAAGTCTTTTGAAAGTCTCTTATCCCATACCAATAACACAGGCATTTTGGAAAGTCCCTCTCTTCACAGTTTCAAAAATCTCACAAAATAGCTCAGATTGCAAAAAGGAAATCCTAGCACTTCCATAGAAATCTCAGCAATGGAGAGTTTTAAAAGCTCACCTTTGTGTTGGTATTTCTCTTATTCAGGATAAAAGAGGAAATTATGTTGGAGTACAATTCAAAATAATAACAGGATCAACTTCTGTATTCCTTCTCAACAGCCCAAAGATTACATGTGCCCATTACCTTCAGGGTGTGTTAGAAAAATCCCTAGTGTGTAATTTCCAGCTAAGTTCCTTCAGAAAGAAGTCTAGTTTCTGTCCTCCAAAGGCCTTAAGTAAAGTAACTTAAAGAACATGAAATGTAGGAGATTCACAGGCAAGGGCAACTCACATCATAGAAACACATAGTGCTCTTAACTGCTAATGTAGGCAGACCCATTAAATTCCCAGCAGCAAACGTTTCTTCCAGCAAAAGAAAATTGGCTAAGGTCCCATCCATGTCCATCTGCATGAATAAGCTATTGCAACACAAAAAAGTCAGGTGCAAATTTGAAGTACAATAGCCATTTGTCTTGTTTCTCTTCCCGCTCTGTCTCCAGCAGGTTACACGGGGGTGGCCACAGAAGCTGCTGTTCACAGCTGGACATGTTGTCACTCATTCAGATGTTCCCCCCAATTATTCATGAAGCAATGGCTGGGCCACCACAAATTACATACTAAAATGAAGGGAAAACTTCAGGCATAAATCATAACTAAGAGTGTATATTTGTCCTAGGTCATCCTAGGCATCCTAAGCAACATCAAGACTACAGAAAAATGAGATTTATAGGTAGCCTGAAAAGAAACTGTCAACAAGGATTCAACAACTCGTGCTGTATCTGAGAACAAGGTGAAAATCTAAGTGACCCCAGGAGTACCTGCCAAACATGATTTAGATATAACCAGTGTCCATACCAAGTACAATGTACTTGTATTTTCTACAATTTCAAATTCCATCTCATTTGAGATGTTTCTTTCATAAATGAGTCTTCACAGACCAACAGAATTCTATTCATCCCACACAGTCAACTTCTTTTGAAATAGCTAATTGTGTGAAAATAACTACTCATGGACATCCCTCCAACAATCACAAGGACAGAGATCCTTTGATGTATCTGATAGTCTTTAGACTTCAGTCTAAATGGTTTAAAAAATAGATGTAGCCTTTTACCAAAGGGATGTACAATCTGCAATACTTTTAAACCAAAAATTTCTTCCCATCTTTTCACACAGGAGTATTAGAAAAGAAAAAGAAAAAGAAAAAGAAAAAGAAAAAGAAAAAGAAAAAGAAAAAGAAAAAGAAAAAGAAAAAGAAAAAGAAAAAGAAAAAGAAAAAGAAAAAGAAAAAGAAAAAGAAAAAGAAAAAAAGTTAATGAAAAGACTAGCTTTAATATTATTTTTAAAATAGATTTTTGGTTATGCTTTTAGTTCTGGTTCAGGGACCTTTTAGGTAATGATGGATAAAATCACCCTTATGAGTACAAACAGAGCTTGAAAGGTCACAAATTATTTCAGAAAATTGGCCACAATTACTTTTTTTGATGCTTCAGAATTACTTCCATGTCTCCTTAGAAAAGGCTGTTTCTATTTATGTAGAAAAGCCTCCAGGAGACCATTCTACCCTCTGAAAAAGCAAGGACAGCAATACTTCAAGTACCTGTCAGGCTGTGTGATAAGCCACAGGCTGCATTTTGCTGATCATGTTAGGCTCCAAAAGAGGCAAATACTGCAACTTTATAATATGAAATTATGTTCCTGCTGAGCATATGTCCTGGTAGCTGACAGCCATTTCTCCTGGATTTAAAGGAGTAATTCAGCAAAAATCCACCTGTCATGTTTCAGCAGGAGCTCTGTCTCTGGCTCTTACAACCTTCTTATATTACCTCCTATGTTATAATTTTACCTGTTTTGTAGTATGTTGTCATTATGGCTTCCAAAATTATGTCCTCTCCTTGGTGACCAGGGCAGAGAAGTGAGTAGCCAAAACAGATATTTTTATTATTCAAGCATTCTTTATATAGTCTCTCTGTAGTGAAGTAAACAACATTTATAAGGAGTGTTTGCATTGGTTTGAAAACTCTTCTGACGAAGAGTATCACATGCAATGTGTTTCAAGGAACATGTAGAAACCGCAAATGTGAGGACTTCAATACTGGATCCCCAGCAAAATTTAGCCTCTTTGGAAAAACAGAACACATTTTCTGTAAAGACAAGGGATTCACTGGATAACCACAACTCTGAAGAAATTAAGAGTTATTACCCCTAGAAGAGCTGGAAAAATATGTAGACATGGTTCTTAGAGACATAATTTAGTGGTGGACTTGTGAGTGCTGGGTTAATAGTTGGACTTGATGATATTAGAGGTATTTTCCAGTCTAAAGTTCTTCTAGGAGTTAACAAGATGGGTAATGTCCAGGAACACCTTTGCACATAGAGAGAGGATTTAGATAATTTTATTAGCCAGAAATCTGAAAGAAAGTATTAACTAAAATCTGAACATCAGTATGAAATGTATGTCTCCATTAACTGCTACAGTATCTCTCTGTTCTATTTCCTATCTTTTTTAACGTAACAGTCTATCAGTGCATCCTCAACAAATTGAAATGGTTATTTAATTTTATCGCAACTCTACCTACCTTTAAATAAGCACTTCAGAACTGCCTTCTTCTGAAATCTGTTGTCTAATTCATACCTCAGGGCAGCTGCTATCAGATCATTTTTAAGGTATAGTAATAGGAGATAAAATTTTAACAAAATCTAGTGTGGGGGATGCTCACTTCATGGTATTTGTATCACAGGTGTTTTCTTAGATGTTCTGGAGAAGTAAGAAGAAACCCTTCTTCTAACAGATAATATTTATCTGTGGTGCTCATATGGGAAAATTACTACAAACCTATGTGTACATCCAGTCAAAATTTCTGAAACAGCATTAATATTCATTACTTCATTTTTTCCTACCACCACCATTCTTTAGACTCCTAAGTCCTGACCCTCCAAAACAATCAATAGAATACTAACCCTTTTTAATTTTACTGATAACATGTTAGATATTAGCGTCACTAAGGCCAGACTTAACCAAACCTAAAATATGATCTGTGCACAAGCCAAATACCATATGTGCAGGACAAGCTAGAGCTTTGGCACTCCTTGCTCTTCCTGAAGTATATCATAGTGCCTGCAATACGTTGTCCTGAAGATAAAGCTCTGTTTGATGTTGTATGAATAGACTTTGTTGTTGTTCTCTCATCTGCTTAGCTGAAAATTTACTTGAACTTCAGTAAAGTCCCAAATAAGCCACATGACAGCATTCAAGAGGCAGGAGAGATTAAAAAGAGTTGGGCAATCACTGGCACAGACAAGAACACTTTATTCATTCTAGAGATGTATTTTTTTTATAGGTCATATCTAATGATACTTAAAATATCTTCTCCCACGCCCTCCCAGGACTTGGGAGGGGAAAGAAGGAGAAAAATGAAATAACACAGCATACCCTGATCTATCCACAGCATCACAGAAATAGATTATTCCTTGCAAATTTATTTCTTTCCCTGCCTCAAAAATTCACATGTATCTTAGCCTTTCTCTGGGTAATTTTTAGCATACACAACTCCAATCCAACTTTCAGGTCATCTCAGTCTATGAGTCAGGCTATCATACCTGCAGTACAAGATTACAGGATACTGCAGTATTTCCCAAGTTGAAAATTACCTACTGTACAGCTACATTGCTGTTGAGATGTACTGGAATTACGCACACCTGAGCCATACAGGAAGACCAGAATTTTTGTCCCAAAAATTGCTAACATCTTTTAGACTGTCATGTTTCACAGATGCACAAGTAATCTAACATAAAAGCTTTTCTACTAGCACCAAACTTTCTTAAAGTGACTGTGTCTGAATTGATTACTCAGCAAGTTTATGCATAGCAGCTGACAGAAACATGAATCAGTGCTAAAACCACACACTATTTTGACTGACATTGGAAGAAAACCAGTTAGACCTGCTGGATGTTCTGACATCTCTTGCTAAATCAAAGTGATTTTATGAGTTAATCTTTTATGGCAGCAAGAAATCAGCTAAGAAGAAACTCGATCTAGAAAGAGTAGCTAGTCATCTTTGTTAAAGCTATCATATTGACTCTGGTCATTTAATAATTCATACATTCCAATTAACAGGGGCATATGCTCAGACTAAAATCTATTTAAAACCCCCAACAGATTTTTAAGGGAATTTGGGATGGATTTTCAAAAATTTATGTTTATATTTAATGACTTTTGTTACTAGAGTATTGAGCATATTTGTGATAGTCATGTTGCAAAGGAGTTGCAATGAATACAGCAATTATTAGAACAGTGCACTGTCTGTTCTCAGCATTAAAGACTTGTTTTACCTTCTACCCATGCACATAATGTCCAGGACAACTCGGGCATAAAGCACTTTGTTGCTTTTCAATAAATATTTCAGTAGTTCCATGAAATCTAATTCCCACTTTACTATTACACAAGTGACAGCCTGAAGGGATTTACAGATTCTTAGCTTTTCCCCCCTGTGTCAAAAGAAACAGCTCCTTTCCATGGACAGACACAGGTGGTACCTGCTGGCCAGAATGGAGGTAGAGAATCAACTGTTGATGAGAAATGCTGGCTGCTGTCAAAATTATTCCTGCCATTTTGCAACATAAGCTAGCAAATAAAAGACACAATCTCAATAAATAAAATCTTTTATCAGTATCTAATTCTCTTGGTCTTAAAGATACGTAATTAGATTGCACAGTAAGCCCCTATGTGTGAAGAATTTTAGGCCTTCTACAAGCCATGTGTCTCTACCTACTCGAGGAGCAACTTAATTTGTCCTACAGTAGAAAAATCCTCTGCTTACAAGAAGCAAAATGTTTATTTATGTAAATATTGGGACTTCAGATGCAAACCAAAGTCAATACCAAACCTATTTTTTCCCACTAAAATACACAGGGGACTAAGTAAAGGGACTACTGGTTTATATTTACTTTTAAAGGTGTCAGTCTCCAGAAATGGAATCCAAGATCTGTAGTTATAAAATTATTGTTATGAGGTAAGCAGTTTTAATTATTATGTAACTTTAATTACTAAATTACTGGAGTGTGAAGTCTGGAGAACGTAATAATGGACCAACTCTTAATAATCATATCAGTACAAATTCAGGGATGTGACTCCCCTTTTTAATCAAATTATCTTATTTTCACGGTCTATAAGACCGCACAATTAAAGAAGAAGAAAATCTTAATTTCAACCCAAATATTCCATTGCTGCCTGTTTGTCTGCCCTTCAGATACATGTAGCAAAAACATTTCCACATTTAACAAAGAATATTTTATTCCTTTTAAATCACTGCAGTGTTTCAATATTCCATTAAAATAATTACATGCTTTTGGTAATATTTTGCAGATTACATTGCATTAGAGACTCTCATGATGATGTCATCACACTGGACAGATTCGTCTCTTGGATGTAACTTTTTCCGTTCCTTTTCAATTATCATCTTTAAGGTAGGAGGGATGAAGAGGCTGAGAATACTTGATTGTCAAAACTGCCACCAAAAAAGATGGAAGCAAAGCACTGGTGATTCGCAGCTCAGAAAGTTTTTATGTTACTTGTCTTCCACAGTTTCGCTGATGAGAAAGACTGAAAATGCAGACTTCTGTCATCCTTCCCTCAAGAGGGAAGAGCACTTCCACTTCATATAATCTCATAGTGAATATGTGGGTTCAGATCCCTGTGGGCAGAGCAGGGATGTGAACTGGTTTTCCCACATCCTCAGTGAATGTTGCAGCCACCCCAGTACTGGAAAGTCCTGGGATTTTTCTTCCTCCCACTCTGAGAACCAAGAGTTTTGATTCTAATGCTATTCATGAAAAGTGATAGGCATTAAAATAGTTCAGAAATGTCAAAAGAAACTGTCCTAGCCTGCCCTAAATTGGCTTCTAAAATTAACTAATTTATTTAGAAAGTAACTAATATACAGAGAATCATTCCTCCATTTTCTACATTCAAGATAGTAAGCTGCTCAAAACTATTCTTTCCCAGAGAAACAGTTTTCCAAGAGTAGTTTATTGCTTTTATCCCCTTGGAGTAACTGCATGCATCCTTATTGCTCATCCTATTCTTATGCCTTGGGGACAAAAAGATTGATGTTCATCTTAATTTGTTCCTTGAGTCTTCCTGTATTGTGTTCAAGAAATGTATAGATCACACATGTTTCTTCTCCACCTTGACAGAGCACTGGGGCATCAGTTCCATCAGGCCTTACAGAACCAGTCCTACTTTAATTGCCCACTCCATCACCCACTGACATCTCCATGCAGCACTCTGGGGAAGCTCCTCCTTCGATCATTTTGCACTTCAAGTCATCACTGGGATCCCACTCCCATTGCATATTCTGAGGAAAATATCTGTTTGTCCTGTGAGTATAACGCCTCTTCCTGAAGTATTGATTTTTGTGCCTGGAAAGACTTAAAATCTGGAAAATGCTCT
This sequence comes from Pardalotus punctatus, assembly GCA_013400915.1. Lineage (NCBI taxonomy): Eukaryota > Metazoa > Chordata > Aves > Passeriformes > Pardalotidae > Pardalotus > Pardalotus punctatus. Next base: position 116,361 of record VZTX01027328.1, read on the forward strand.
TTATTTGCTTATTGAAACGAAACTTCTACGTTACTTCATTATGATAAATTAAAACTACTTTGTATTTAAAACCACTCTGCTAGTTTTAGAAAGAAATCCTGAGAACTGAAAAACAACAGTGACAACATCATTCAAATAGTAATTTATTATTCTGAGAGAGAATATTTCACACAAACGTAATTTTCCCCCAGTTTTCCAACTCTACAATTAGATTTCTGATTTTCCAAATCACAGGCACACTCATATTTTGACTGTGTAACCTACACTTCCAAATCTGGAGGCTCATGACTGGGAGTGTTGATGCCACAGCAGTATTTGTCAGGCATACTCCAAATGCCTCCATCTCTCTTCTGTCACTCTGATACTCCTACTCTTCTGAGATGCCTCCCTCAGTGTTCTCCTAGAATGATGCCACACACAGAACACTGGCTCATGCTTTTCCTCTTCAGTCTGCACTTCCCCAAATCCTACACAACGTAACAATGTAAAGAACATTAACCACCATGTAGGCTCCCTGATAACTGAAATGTTCCGAGTAATTATCACTGTAATCTTTTTTTACACCATCTTAATCCTTTTTAGGTATAAAGAAGGATATACTTAGGTATAGTATAAAACTAGAAATGAAAATATTTCAGAAAGCTATAATTAACCCCAGCATCAAGTTTTATTTCTAATTCAGATTTAACTTCCTGAACTAGTTTGGTGAATATGGAATACAATAATCCACACTAGAAGATAACTCTTGGATGTTTTCTAAGTCAAAGTAAAATTAAGATACATTGGTATGTTTTCTTCATTAACACATGATCGGTTATTTCCATTTCAAAACTTAAAGGAAAATGCAACTAAAGGAATAACTCAATCACTTGGAATTTTCCCTCTTAATGCTGATGTCAGTAGCAAAAAATTAAATTGTCCTTCCATTATTCTCCTGTATTTCAAGAAAAAAAAAAACAACCCACCCAACAAAATGAAATGGAAATAATTTGACAATAAAATACATAATAACACATAAACATAGTGAAGAAAGATCCAAAATGCAATGAAGTTGTTTAAGCACTCTCTGAAAAATATCAGCACTTGAAAACTGGACCTTTGAGCATTATGTGGGCACTTCAAGGCAATGGGTGAGATCAGTAAGAGTGAAATGAAAAAGGGATGTCTGTGCAGTTACTAACAATGAAAACCTTTTATTTGGACATTAGTGTTTTGCCTTGATAATTGCAACTTCAAAAGAATTTTATCGGAAAAGCAGAATACCACCATGTTCTGTGATTAGATATAAAATTTTCCGGGCAGGACCATCATGGTGCTGGTAAGAACCTGTTACACATCACACTGCACAAAGTTGTGTGTCACTGACTTCTCATCAGGATGAAATCTCAACCCTACCCACATCAGATTTGTCACAGATTTAATTGTAGCCACAATTACCTCCTTAATGTTTTTTAACTTCTTCAGAGAAGACAATTAGTGGCTTCTGGCCAAGTCAAACAAGCAGCTTCATAGCAGATTTCCCTGCCATGATCTCGTGAGGAATGGTTTTGTCTATCCTATTTCCAACAATTATTGGCAGACGGAACCAAAGTACTTTGGGATTTGGGGAAAGGCTGAGGCTGGGCACAGAGAGTTGCAGACAAAAGTGGCCCCTGTAAGAAACAGTTTTGCTGGCTGCAGGTGTTGCTCCTGCTCCGGCAGCGCGTTTCCACCCAAAGAAATGCCAGAAACTGGGCTCAGCTGAGAAACGGGCCCAGCGGCTCCATGAAGACATGAAAAAGCCTAGTCAAGTAAAAAGACTGTGCTCTTCAAGTGCCCGTGCCCACACCACAGACACCAAGCCGCCCAGGTTTGTTCGAGTGTGTTCTGAATTCAAGGTTTTTCCGCAAGGTCGTCTGTAGGTGGGGAATGGGTTTTGCCACCCTGCGTCAGACGGACTCGTAGCCGGATCTCTTACGGGGGTTTCTCGGGAAGGCGAGGACCTGGGCTAACACGTAGAAGCCACAGGGGGAAGTGGCAATGCCCCAGGACGCTTGGTGTGTTTTCCGCTCGTGTTTCACTAAGCATCGCTTAGTAAAAAAAGTGACCCGATCCAGATGCGTGGCAGGGGAAATCCTGCCGGACATAACCCATCCCAGAGCCGCGGGGTGCAGCCAGCGCGGTGCCCCGCGGAGAACGGAGCACCCGAAGTGCCGGGACGCGGGCGCGGCCATGGAGCGGCGGCAGCGCGGACTCCCAGTCCCGGCTGCCCGCGCGGCGGGGCGGGCGTGCGC